>JASEKS010000360.1:0-90036 GCA_030770415.1 Pleoardoris graminearum
AGTTTAAAATAAAAAAAAAAATAAAAATAAAAAATATTTTAAAAAAAAAAAATTTAAAAAGGTTATAAAAAAATTAAAAAAGTTTTGTTTTTTATTTTTTAATATTTTAATTAATATTTTTTTTTAACCTGAAATTACGCCCCGTAAAAAAAAAAAAAAAAAAAAAAAAAAAAAAAAAAAAAAAAAAGCGTAAAAAGCTTTAATAATAAATAGTTTAGTAAAGCTAAGGTATTATTTAGTCTTAAATAGAAATTTCTGCGACTTAAATAAAAACTTTTATATTATAATATTTAAAAGATTATCTACTCTCTTTATAAGATAATACGCTACTACTATAAGCTTTAAAAAATTATTTTACGTCTCTAGTAAAACTAGATTTACTTATTTTTTTTAATTAAGTAATTTTGTAGATTTCTTAATTTTTAAAAAATATTATTTACGCACTATTATAAGTTTAATCAAATCTACTTAATACTCTATTTTAAATAAGTCTAGATACTATAATAGTTTTAATTATAATTTATAATTTACTCTCTAAAACTTTAAAAAAATATTTTTAATAATACTAGTAATTTTTTTTAATTTTATACTTATATTATACTTTATAACCGCTGTCTATTAGCTACTTTATAAATAGATAAATACTATATAAAAAGCTTAATATTAATAAAAAATTTAAAAGACTTTTAAAATTATTAATTTTATCTAGCCTATTTCCCCGGTCTAGCCTTTTTAAGTATAAAATACTATTAGCGGCCTTTTTAATCTAGCTCTTCTAAGCTCTACTAAATTAGATTTAAAAAATAGGCTACGCCCTATAGTAAAAAGCAAATCTAAAAGTAAATCTAAAAAAAATAAAAATAGTAAACTATTTATTTTATAAACTCTATTATACTGTAGTAATAAAAATAATATTAATAAAAGATATCTTAAGCTTTTTAGTGTATAGTTTTTAAAGCTCTATCTATCCTTTTATATTAAAATTAAAAAAGTTTTAAAACTCTTAAATAATATTTATATAACTTAATATTACTAATAGTTTATAGAATTAAAGTGCTCTATATTTTACTTTTATTATTTAGGTAGTGCTCTATTTAGTAAAAGTAATAAAAGTTATTATAATATTAAAACGTAAGACTCCCGTTACTAAATATATAAAAGCAGATATAGCTATAAATTAATATATATACTAATATTTTAATCTAAATAATTAAAAAAATTTATATATTTACTATTATAGTTCTAGTTATATCTAAGAGATTATTAAGCATTTTCTATTTTATTATAAGATACTCTATAGTAAGAAAGTAAAAGAGCTTACTTATAAGTAAGTATAATTTTTTTAATTTACTTCTTTTAATCTTTACTAACGTAGACCTTATAAATAATAAAATTTAATAAATTATAGACTACTATTAGGTAAATAATTAAAATAGATAAAGAGTTAAGTAATAACTCTATAAATAATATTTTTAATAAAATTATTTTACGCTGCGCTTAAGCTGTTTAAAAGTTTAGTAAGCTAGTTAAATTATTAATTTATTAAGCGCATCTATTAGGGTTTATATATAATTTTTATTATTTTATTATCTTTTTTACATTTTTAAGGTTTTAAATTTATTATTATAAATAGCGTCTTATTAGGTATTTAATATTTAATTTAAAGCCCTTTACGCTCTATTATTATATAATTTTTTAAAATTCTAGTTTAGTTATTTTTTCTTTTATATTTTTAAAATTTACTTACTTTTTAAATCTCTAAAATTACTAAGCTATAAAAGCTTTTATTAATATATTAGCTAGTATATTACTTATTTAAAAGTATTTAATTTTAAAACTCTCTTTTAAATACTCTTAGTATAGCTATATATTCTATATATCTATATAGCGTAAACGGGTAGTTATATACTTATTATTTCTTATAACTAGCCTAATTATTTATTAATTATTATAGAATATACGCTACGTAGCTCTAAAATCTAAAATAAATTCTTTAAAAAAGCGCTTTAGAGCTATTATTTCTTTACTTATATATTTAAGCGCGAGGAGCTCTACGTTAATAGTTAATATTATAATAGTAGCCTATTTTATAGTTGTTTTAAATAATTACACCCCTAAATAATATAATAATATAACTATATAAAAATTATTTACTTTTTAAATTATCTATAAATAAAGCGTCTAAATAAATTATAAGTTTTAGGCCCTTATATACTCTATATTAGATAACTTAAAAACGTAATCTATAAAAAAACGTAATTATATATTCTACTATAATAAAGTACTCTTTACTTAAATTAGTTAAAAAATAAAAAAGTTTTAAAATAGTAAATACTATATCTAATTATATTATAATAATAATATAAAATATAGATCTAACGCGCTCCTAATATACTTTAATTTTAGTTTTTATTACTTCTCCCTTATTCTTAACTAGCTTTTATAATAGTAAAAGCGTTAGTAGAAAAAATACTAAATTAACTATTTTAAAATTTTTTATAATCTTTTAATATATAAATTATAAATTAGCGTAATTATTTAATTTTTTTAATTTTTAATTATTTATATTTTAAAATACTATTCTACAGCTCCGCGTACCTTTACTTTATATATTTTTAAAAACTTATTACGTAGTTTAAAAGCTTTTTATTAATAAATCTTATAGTATAAAAATAAAATATTATTTATATAAAAAAGTATAAAAATTTTATAATTTAAGTTAAAGAATAAGTAAAACTCTTATTTTAAGTAAATAAGGCTAAGCTTAGCTAAATTACTAAAAAATTTTTTATACTATAGTATAAATAAGTCGTGTAGGCTATATAAAGCTTAATTAAGCTTTATATAGCTATTTTTTTTATAGCTATTAGGTAGTTTATACTATACTAGATTTAAGAGGTTAATTAGTATATTTAGGAATACGCTAATTATATTAAGTTATAAAATTTTTAGATTAAACTTTACTATAATTAGTATAGCTATATAAAAGAAGCGCGCTATAAATATTATAGTATATATTAATAAAAGCGTATTTTTTAACTAGAGGTTGCCTCTAATAACTAAATAAGTTTTATATTTTATAAAATAACTATTCTAATTAAACTTATAGGTAAATACTTACTTAAGTAAAAATAGTTATTTAGTATTTTTAAAGCGCGTAAATACCTACTAAGTTTACTTTTTAAAAAGTATAGTCTATTTTTTATATATAGCTTAGTAAAAGAGCGGGCTAAGTAGATATAAAAAAATTACTTTTTATATTACTAGCTCTTTTAGAAACTTATTACAGTATATATAAGCTTTATTTTAAAATATTTTTTTTTTAGAGTCTTATCTTATATAATAGTTTAAACTATTATATTAATAATTATAAACTCTCTATACTTTTTTTGTGTAAAGTTTATACTAAAAATAAATATATTTATAAGGTTATACTAATAGGAGCTATTTATACTATTAAGTAAAATACTTATAAGTTTTATATTACGTAATAATTTACTGTTTAAATTAGGGCTTAATAATATATAAATACTAAGTAAGTTTTTATTTTTATCCTCTAGTTTATTAGGATCTTTAGCATTTAATTTATATTACTTTTAGCTTTATTAAATAGCTAGGCTATAGTCCCTTATAGGTTCTTATATTCTATAAATTAAGGTTCCTATTATTTTATTTAATAAAAGGAGCTCTATATTACTAATTTAAGTAATATTATTAAATAAACTTTTATCTACTATTTAAGAATCCCGTAGGCTTTTTACTCTAAACTATTTTACTTTATTATTAAAGTATATTTTATAAAAAATACTAAAGTATTTATTTTTTTTAAAATTTATACTTTTAAGTTCTTTAGGCTCTAAAGTAAGCTAAAAAAAAATTAAACTAATATCTATATTATATAATATATAGATTTATAGCTATTAACTAGCTATATTAATAGCCCGCGTATATACTACTTATATAAAGCTTTACTTACCTAACTAGCTAAAAGAATAAAATAAAACTTACGCTAAAATACCCCTAAACTATTATTTAAATTATATAATATTTTTACTAATTTTTAGTTTACTAATGTTATAGGCTTACGTATTAAAAATTTTATTAAACGCTTTACCTATATCTGTAACCTTAATAGTATATAAAATATTTATAAGCTTTATAACCTCTTCTTATAAAATAGGCTAATCTTTTTTTTTTTTAAAAAAAAAAAGAGTTTTATTAAACGTAATATTACGCGTTATAATAACTTAGTTAAGTAATAATATTTATATTTTATAGATATTAAAAGCTACGTAACTAACTAAATATCTAATATAAATACGTAGATTTATTTTAACTTTACGCCTATTATACTTAGCTACGTAATCTCTATTTAGCAAATATATATAATAATTATAGGTATATATATTATTTTAATCTAAATATAGATCTACCGTTTAGTACTTTATAAACTTAAATTTATAGTAATAAAAATACCATCTAAACTAGTTATAAAAAACCTTATTTAAAAATTATATACTTTTAAAAGTTACTAAACTAATATTATAAAACGCTATAGCCGCTTTTATAATTTTTAGTTAAAACTTCTCTAGTAAGTTTATACTAAGTTTTATAGTAATAGTTTTATTAATAATTTTTTAACTAGCGCGTTTAGCGCCGCCGTTTAGCTTATATATATAAAAAAATAGTGTTTTAATACTTATACTAAACTCTTTTATTTATTTTTTAATATATAATCTTCTATACTATAAATAGGTAGTAATATTATTATTTTAAAAAATTCTTATAATCTTAAGTTTATACTAAGTATATACCTATATAATAAAGCTTAAAAACACTTTTATAAGCTCTAAAAGTAATTTTACTTATAGGCTTTATATATAAACCTTCCTACTATAGTTATTTTTAATTAATAATATCTACTACTTTCTAAGCCTTTTTTTAGGTATATTAAAGAGATTTTATAAAATACGCTAGTATAGTTATAGTAATTATTTTTTAAGTTTTTAAAAAATTACCTAAGCCGCGTATATAAGGGAATATTACTTATAATATATACGTTTAGTACTTAAAATATAAATATTTTACGCTCTATAAAAAAGAGTATATAAAGGTTTTTAATTTAAATATTTTATTCTCTAGTACTATATATTCTTAGTATTAATACGCGAATATATTAACTATAAATAAAACTTTTATTAGACTAGTATTATACTTTAAACTAAGAGATAGAAGGATAAAGACTTATATATAATAAATATAATATTATACTTATAAATAAGTATTATAAATATAAGACTCTATTTTAAAAATATTATACGTAGTATATTATTTAAACTTAAGTACTAAAGTCTTTTATTATATAAGCAAGCTTTAAATACTATATTTTAGTAAAATTCTTTTATAATAGCTATATTTTTTAATATAAAATTTTTTATAAAATTTCCATTCAGCCTATTTAAAGTATTTTTAATTACTTAGGTTTTTATACTAAACATTAAAAAAGTTTATATTCTAACTTTAATAGTATAAATACTATTAGTTTTTTTATAAAATTTTAAAAAAAGTAGTAATCTATTATTTACTAAATATAAAGCAGTACTATTATTAAAAATAATATTTTTAGAAAGCGTATAAGTATTATAATTTTATATAAAATATATACTATTACTTTATTTTAATTTACTATTTATAATAAATAAAGGATTAATACCTATATATACTATAAAACTAAAAAATTTTAGTTTATTAGACTTCTTACTCTATAAAGTATTCTGTTTAAATTATTTCTTTTACTTAAGTATATTACGAAGAGCTATAAATTTATTAAACTTAAAGCGCTTAAAAAGCTTTTTTTTATTTTTTTTTAAAGAGCAGCGCAGTTTAACTAATATAAATATTTATTAATACTAGCTATAGGTAATAGTACTTAGTAGGTTTTTAATAATATACTTTAAATTTATAAAAATACTAATATAACTTACCCTTTTTTTTTAGCTATAAGCTATTTAATTAAGGAGATTGGCTCTATCCGCTAAATATTATAAAAATTTTAAAACTCTTAGTAGTTAATTTAGTAACTCTATTTTATAATATTACTTAAAAGATTCTTTCTACTTCTATTAGGGAGAGCTTTTTACCTTAAAATATTAATTTTTAGACTTAAATTATACGTATCTACTCTATTTAATTAAGTACTAATTTCTTACTAATAGTAGTAAAAAAGTTAGTAATAGTTAGCTTACTTTATATATTACTAAGCTTATATACCTCCGCGTTTATATAAAGAGCTTTTTATTTATAATACTATAACTTAAAAGCTATTTTTCTATATTTTATTTTCTTTAAATAAGTATAGTATTATTATTATATAATATTTTTAACTACCGCGTTAATAGTTAAAAGCTTTTATTTAAGAAAATAAATAATTAAGTAAGTTAAAATATTCCCCTTAATAGTATAGTATATTTAAATAGTACTTATAAGCTCTAAAACTACTATTATACTAATTTAGTTCTAAATATTTATTACTTAATTTACTTTAGTAGTATACTTAATTAAGTAGGCGTAGTATATATTAATTTTTATATTATAGTTATAGTAGATTCTTATAATCTCTTTTTTAGACGCTTCTATAATATATAAAAGCTTTAGTATTAAAAAAAATTTAATAAAATTATTAATACTTTTAATATTAGAGTTAATAAAATCCTAAATACTATAAATTATATATTATATCTTAAACTATATATACTATATTAGCTAGCTTACGGAATCAGTAAGACAGATATTATTAGTTAAAAAGGATAAAATAGCTTTAGTTATTATAATACTTAAAAAATTATTAGTTATAAAACTTACTAAGCGTTTAATAACTAAAGATATAAAATTTATTATTAGTATATAAATAAAATAATACTTATTAGGTCTATAGAACTAAAAGCTTTTAAATAAAAAATTGAAAAATTAATTAGAGTTTTAGTAAATAGGATTTCTAATAATTAGGTACGTAAAAAAAATTTTTCTTTACTCCTAAAACGCTAGGCTTATAACTATAAAAAAAATAAGCTAGAAATTACTAAATTCTAAAATTAAAAAGTAAAAACTAGTTTTATAAAAAAAAGCGCTAAAGAGCCGTATTATATATATATAAAAGAGAAATAAATACTCCGTTCTAAAAAACTTTATAAGCTAGTAATATAAGCTCTAAGGTATCTTACTGCAACAATAATTAGATAAGTTAATAATTTTTTAAATATTTATAGTTATTACTATAATAGGTAGGCTTTTAATATAGTAATTTAGGCCGGATAGTAGTAATTTTTAATAATTATATTTCTTATTTTACTATAGTATATTTATATATATTTTATAATTTTTTTATTATACTATTAAACTATTTTAACTTTTAATAGGGCTATTTTTATTACTAAACTCTCTATAAGAGATAAGTATAGAATTATAAAAATAAAAAATAATAATTTTATTTTAAATAGAGAATATAGTTTTAAAGTAGTTTAAAATAAATTATTAATTTATACTAAGGGCCCTTTTAGACTAATTTAGCGCCTATAACTACTAAAAAGAAAAAAAATATACTTTTTAACTCTTTTAGAGTCTATATAGAGTTATCTTAAACTATTCTCCCCCTTTTTAATAAGTAGCTTTAGTCTTATTATTCTAATATACTCTTAAATAAATTATTACTTTTTATTAAGAGTCTATTTTACTTTTATATTATTTAATTTACTAGGGTTGTTCTAAATCTTTTTAGAGTAATCTTAATTTATTTTTAAAACCTTTTTAATACTTTTACGCTAATTAAGATATTTAGTTTTTAAATATATTTTTTATTTAAATAGTCTTTTTATTTAATAAGGTATTTTTATTAACTAGACTTATTATATCTATAATTTATAATATAATTTATATTATATATATTATTATTAAATTAGCGTAATATATTAACTATTAGCTTTTACTTAGATAGTAGTGTATCTTAGAATTTATATAATTTTAATAAAAAAGAATAAAAAACTAGATAAACTTATCTTAGACTTACCAGTTTAATTTTATATATAATAGGTAGACTGCCTATATATTTAATTATTATACTAGAACCTAACTATTTTTAGTTAATTTTCTTACTTAGTCTTATAAATTATATATAATAATTTAAAATCTAGACTTTACTCTCTACTTTTAGATTTAGTAGAAGATACTTTTTATTTTAAAACGCTTTTTAGTACTTTTATAATATTTTTAATTTTTATTTAGCTTTATTATAGATATTAATAAGTTTAAAAGCTAAGTAGAAAGTTTAGAGACTTTTTTTTTTATCTAGTACCTATAAGGGCTATTTTAGCTCTTTTAGGCTGTATCTATAGTAGACTTAAAAGAGTATATATTTAGTAATAAAATACTAACTATTATTATAAATTAATTTTATATAGGAGATCTATAACGCCTAATTATTTTATATAAAATAATAAAAGATATAAAGGTACTATTTAAAAGTTTTATTTTATTACTCTGTCTATCTATTTGTCTCTAGGTAGAAGGCAGAAAATAAAATTTATTTTAAGTTTAGATAATAGTAAAAAGTATTTTAATACTTTACTTATATAAGCGGATCTTTATTAAATAATACTATTTTTAGATTTTTATAAAATTATATAACTTCGCGGCTCTAAAACTAAGCTAAATTAATATTATTTTAATTTATTTTTACTAGCACGTAATAGACTATTTTAAAAAAAAGTTTATAATTAATTTTTTTTTAAATAAAGCCTTTTATATTAAGGCTACCTAACTATTTAAGGAAAATGCTTTATCTCCTAAACGAACTAGAACCAGCACTTTAATTCCTAACTAATATATTATTTACTAAATATAGTTAAATTAAACTACTAATTTATTACATAATTAGGCCTAGTGCGCCACGCTAGTCCTATTTAGAAATAGATTTTTATCTTATCTAATTTTAGATAGTAAATTTTCTTATCTATACCTTTAGATATAATATATTCTCGATAGGGGTTTTAGCTTTTTATAGTTTTATATTAATTCCTTAGTAGTATTCTACACTTCTAAAAACTTTGTAATTTACTATATAAAGTAGGTATATTTAAAAAATACTTATAATAAGAAAAGGAATTAAACCTCTAATATATAAATAATATTAAAAATTCAAAAATTTTATAAAGTTAATATATTTCTAGGCACTTATATACTATGCCACCCCACTAGTTTATAATTATAAAAATTATATTATATATAATTTTAGTAAAGTAACTAGGCGGTAGGTTTATAATAAAATCTATAGTTACGTATTATTATAGTTTATTAAAAATAGAAAGCAGATAAAAGAGACTATATAGTTTATATATCTTTAAATTAGTGCACTAATAGCGCTTATAGTTATAAATATAATTAGTAATATTCTTAACTATATCTATTTATATATATTTATATTATATACGCTTAAGGGTTTATTTTATACTAAAATACCCTAAAAGGGAACTGTTATAGTATTTTATAATTACTTTTATTTTATCTTTAAGAGTATAGGGCTATATTATTTTTATTAGCTTTAACCTAGTGCTCTCTAAACTATTTAGTTATAAATTATTATTACTATTTTTAGATAGATCTAATTTTTTATTTTTTAGGTCTATTAAATATTTTAAAGTAGTTATTTCCTCTTTAGATAAATTACGAAGTTTAAAATTAAAATTTTTTTTTATAAACTTTAAATTACGTTTTTAGTTTACCTATATACAAGTTATTATTATAAAAACTACTACTTTATTAACTTTTATAGTAGAGAGTTATAATAACTCTTTTATAGGTTTTATAAAAGCTATATTACGTTTATATTTAGCTATTTTAAATTTTAGTATATTATTAGGGCGGTAAAATAAAATATTAGCCGGATTTATTAACTCTATTCTATAAAATATATTAAAATTATACTTAGAGAGAAATAAGTATAACTATACTTAATATAGTAATAGAGTTTTTATATATATAAACTATTATAGATTATTATAATTTATAAAAATCTTAAAATAAGTATTCTCTAAATATTATTTCTAGTACTTAATACTTTTTATAATAGTAAAGAGTTCTTTATTATATATATTATAATAGTACTACGCGCCGCCTAACTTTTTTAAATAAAAATTAATTAGCTACTACTAAAATAAGTTATTCTTCTTAAAAACTAATTAGTTTAAAATAGTACTAATAGCTTTATTAAAAGTATTTATTTTAATTTATATCTATTTTTTATACTTAAAGTGCGAAAGTCTTAGTACTATAAAAAAATATTTTAAAAAAAATCCTACTAGTATTATCTATATCTATATAAACGCTGTCTTTTCTTCTTATAATTAGTCTGCCTTTAACGCTACCTAGTACTTTTTAAATTAATTTAATAAATAGTAGGGCTAATTAAAAAAATTAGTTTATAAATATATAATAGTAGTTTATAATGCTAATAAAAACGCAAATATTACAGATATAAGTAAGTTTAAATTAGTTTTAAATTATTTTAGTTTTAGTTAGGTTTATTAAGAGAGTCTTAGATAAAATAATAAAACTAAAATATTTAGTAGACGTAGTATACAAAAAAAATTTTTTTAAATTTAAAAAAAGTTTTATTTTACGTAAACGCTATAATACCTCTTTTATAATACTTATATATTTTTCTTTAGTATCTAAGAAGATAAGTATATTATTAAAGTATATAATATAGGTTATATTAACTAATCTAACTAATATTTATAGTATAAACTATTAGAACTACGTAGGTATATTTATTAAACTAAAAGATATAATTATATACTTAAAATAGCTATACCTTATATAGAATACGGTTTTTTACTTATTACTTTTTATAATATAAACGCAATAGTAAGCTTTTTATAAATTAAATTTAATATAAATTTATATTTTTATAAACTAGTTTAATAATTCTATAATTAGTAAAAAAGTACTATAATTTTTAATTATAATTTTATTAAGGCCCCTATAGTTTATATAAAGCCTAAGACTACCTCCCTTTTTCTTTATAAAGAGGATAGATGCTTTAGCTAAAAATTTTAATTATTAAATCTACCTACGCTTAAAATATTTTTTATATACTTTTTAAGAACCTCTAGTTTAGTAACTAAAATATAATATATAAAATAATATAAAGGATTAGTACTAGACTTAAAATTAATTTTTAGATTATATAATTTATAGTTTGTAGAGATCTTAAAGTCCTTATCTAAGGCTAAATCTAAAAAATTAAAATATCTAGATAGTATAAAGTATTTTTTATACCTATTTAGTCTATTTTAGACTAAAATTTTTATTAAGCCTACTAAATATACGTATACTTAAGTATTTAATATATATATTTGTATATTAATCGAATAAAAAGTGTGGCTGTAGTGGCTCGGGGCGACCTAAAAGGGGGTTCGAAAAAGGAGGAGTATATACATGCCTTTATACTTAATGTTAAGTATTTAAATTATATATAATATATTTAAACTCTTCTACGCTTTAAAGAGTAATTTTTATAATAAAAGTATTATTTTTCTTAAAATTACCTTTAAAGAGGACCCTTTAAGTAGTACTATTTATTTTTAAGTTCTTTTAGTTAAACTAAAGTAAGTCTAAAAAAAATTCATATTAAAAAAAATCTATAATTATAAACTAAATTAACTAAGTTTAATTTTAACTATATAAGTTAGTTAGATTTATTTTAACTACTATAGTACTATAAATAGTTATATTAAAACTATTTACTACTTATACTAATAGTTTATTAAAAGTAGTTATCTTTAAGCCTATCTTCTTTACTAGTTTAGCGCTTATAAAATTTAAAATAAATTTTAAATTCACTAGGGCTTTATTATAGCCTTTATTTATAACTTTAGTTTTTAGGGTAACTATTCTTTTAAACTAGTTATATAACTAGTTAAATAAAGTACTAATATACTTAACTTTAAGTATTTTTAATAAATTGTTTATAATAATATTAATATAGGCAATAAATACTATAATTACTTTTATTTTTTCCCTTTTTCTATTTAAGTTAATAATGCGATCTTATTAGTCGCTTTTTTAAACTTAAAGGCTCTTAGCTTATTTTTATACTAGTAGTTAAGAGTATAGTAGCCCTTTTTATTATAATAGTAATATATTAGTATACTACTAAATATATTTGTATATTAATCGAATAAATAGTGTGGCTGTGGTGGCTGTGTAGGCGACCAAAAGGGGTTTCAAAAAAGGAGGAGTATGTGTATACCTTTATAGTATACTACTAAAAAACTTTATTTTAGTTAGCGCTCTATTAGACTAGTTAGTATTTAACTATATCTATTAGTTTTACCTAAAATATTTTTAAAGTTTAGTAGATTTCCCTATATTTTATATATTTTTTTTTGACTTTTATATTTTAAAATTACTAGAATTAGTTATTTTTTTATATTAACTAAAAGAAATTAGCATTTTTTTTTATTAATAGTATTAATTTATTATTTCTCTAAAGTCTATAGTCTAGCCTAAAGATTTTTATTTAGGCAGTTTATAAAGCTTTAAACCTATTAAAATTTTTTATTAGTTTTAAGTATATCTAGTTTCTTCTAAAGAGAATAGATATAGTCTAAAAGTTTTATAGAAAACTATTAAGGCTACTAGATAGTTTACTTAAAATTAATTTCTATTTTATTAGACTATTATAGCAGTCCTGTAAAAGTGTTTAGTATTTTAACTTTTAAAAAGTTTTAAGTTTTTTTTATAGTAGATTAGTACTAAGTTTTAAAATAATTTTAGCCTTTTAAGTAGTTTAAAGAAGATTATTAATATAGGTAATAGTAAATTTAACTTTTAAAATCTTTATTAAGAAATAGGTTAATAATTAGTAAAAATAGCGATTATAATTATTTTTTTAAAAGTTAAAGTTACGTCTACCATTTTTTTTATAAATATAAGAGGTCTTTAGCGTTAATAAATATATAGCTAAAATAAAAATTAAAGTAGTATACTTTTATAAAATAGTTAAATTCTCTATAATTACGGTTTAGTTATTTATATTAAAGTATTAGTAAATATTAAATAGTTATTTTTTTTTATTCTTAACCTATTAGAGCTAAGCGTATACTATTTTAAAATTAGTAAATATAGAAGGTTCCGATTAAAATAAAAATATTTAATTATAATAGTTAGTAGCTATTTATACTTTTTTATATTTTAATAAGTTTAATAAAGGCGTTTCTACGACTTATATAAAGCTTTAGGAAACTTAAATATTAAAAATACTAAAAAAAAAACTTAAAATTATTTTTAAATGTTTTAATAATTTTAGTATTTTATAGAACTAACGTATAATATATAACTAAGTAATAAGACCTTTTCAGAGCTATATTATATTAGATTACTCCTAAAGATAAAAAAGTAATTTAAATATTAGGAATTAAGGTAGAATAGTAATATAATATAATATATAAGATAAATTAAATATATATTATCTATAAGTATAGAGAGATATATTTGTATATAAATCAAATAAAAAGTGTGGCTGTGGTGGCTCGGGGCGACCTAAAAGGGCGTTCAAAAAAGGAGGAGTATGTATATGCCTTTATTAAAGTATAGAGAGAAATAAATTATTATTTAGCTAAAGCCCTATAGCGTAAACTATATATCGTTTATTACGTAAGCACGCTCCTATCTAGAGCAGAGACACCTAAATTATAATATAAATAATACATATATATCTAAGATTCTCTTATACTTTACATTTCTTACGCTGTTATCGCATTTAATAATTTTACTTCTAAGAATAAGATACGTTTAGTTCCTGGAAGCCGCGTATAGAGTTGTTCGCTCACGCTATGTCCGCACTGGTACGCGTGAAATATCTCGGTGCATCGGACAATTTGTGCGTGGCGGCACAGGAACAACGGCGGAAGTATAAGGACACTGTAAGCTAGTCGGGCTAAGCCTGTGATAGTAACACTTATGGCCGTCCAATGATCATATCAACATAGTTTTGCGCAGTTGTGACAGATGCCGAAACGAGGGTTTCCAGGTTGAAGTGCTCCCTGGGACACCTGGGCAGATGCACTCGGCATTGAGACGACACCACTGGAACATAGTACTGTAATAACAATTTGGATTGAGTACTTTCCACTTCTACAATTTATGCTCCTTATCCCTAATCGCCTGCCCATAGTCTCCCGCATTCGGCGTCCTAACGATGGTATGTGTATGAAACTTCTTCGGCTCCGTGTTACTCAAAAACACACCCGAATGATGGTCAAACTCCAGGATCACCACCGGACTTTGAATCCTAAAATAGAACACATCATCGTCCCCATAGCCACCAATCCAACTGAAGTAAGTTTCCTTAAAATGCGATTTGATCTGCTCGATGCGCAGTATTCGCGGCTTGGTGGGTAGGTATAATAGCATCTCGTCCGCGATATCGAGGACTAGGGATTGTTGGTCAGAAGTGAGAGATGAGACAACGACGCCTTCGTAGGGAATGACACGGTTATCGCGGAAGGCGCCGCAGAGATGCCGCTGATCGTCTTTGTTCCAGCGATCGGTTATAAGATTCCCGGTTTGTTGCATGCCCTCGTCGCGCAGGGTTTTATATATTTGAGCCGTCTTTTGCTGCTCGGTTGTGAGGCTTTGCATTAACTTCAGCCCGAGATTTCCCTCTTTGTGCAGAATCTCGGTGCCTTTCCATGGTCCGGCATCAATGATGTTGGGCTCTGCACCTGTGAATGTTGGACTGATGATTATCTGTGGACCTCGGAAGAAGCAGGCTATGTCGAGATGGTGACCGTAGAGGAGCCAACCCCATGGTGATGTCGGAGAGGTAGAGGGACTGCCGAAGAGAAGGAAATTGTACGAGTCTTTGTTCATGATCTGGGGGAGCTTGACACATTCACCTAAGAAGTGGTTTATTCGCATGGCGGCGAGAGCTTTCTCATAACCTTCGATCGAAAACGAAGCTTCAATGACTGTATGGATAGCATCCCGAACGCTCTCGGAGACTGTGTATGTGAGCATATAATCTCTTATGGTGTGTGGGCTCCTTAGCATACCTTCTTCTAGCCTCAACCCAAACGGTCTTAACAGAACCTCCGGGTTGGACCACGCTCGCCACTCTTTCGCATTCACCACATATTTCAGCTTCTTGCTTTGCTGCTCATCCAGCTTACTCAGCAGCTGTTCGGCTTTCTTTACTACATTATCGATATCGATCCCCTCATCCCTTGCCGCAAACAAGCCTTCCTTCACCGTCCCGTCGCTTGTAATGCCTTTGAAAGGTTCATCGTACAGTTTCGCCCATGCCTGCGTAAGCTCAAACAACCAAGGCGGCGCATGGTTCTCTTGGAAGAATTTTGTATATTCATAGACGTCTTGCTTCGCAGCAGTTTGGAATCGTGGAGTATTGAGATCGGGAATGTGTGCTCGGAAGGCAGCCGAAGCCTCTTCAAACGAGGCTTGACGTTCGTATTCTGTGGCCATGGTCTCCTACAGCGCGACGGTATTGACATATGTCTATAGGAGGACTCAAGGCAGGCTCGTATAATACGTATACTACTAACTTGGTGAGAGGGGACAGAGTTCTACCTCGATGTCTCGTGATCTTTCTATGTCGAACGTTTTGTGCGCAAGCCTGCTCCCACGCTCCTCAATTCTTTCCGACAATTTTTGCTGTATATTCCTCGTACCAAAATTTTCGGTCTGCCATAGATCGATTATCCTGAGGAGCTTCGCACGATGGCAACGCTCAGTGTTCACGATAGCGACGCATCGCCCGTAGCTGCCCCGCAGCCTGCGCTTTCCCGGCCCCACTGAAACAACCTTCCCCACTTCCGTCATAAGCCGGCCTTGCTCGGCGCTACATCTACCCCCGACCCTCGCCCGCAAGTTCAATGCTCGTACAAAAGTCCGGCTGCAGGCTTAGCATTAGAATGCGTTGTTATTATCAAAAAGATAAGCTTCGAAGCCTTCGCTAAGCGCGTAATATATTTTCTTCTAATCAATTAGTATACTTCGCGAGCTTCATAATGCCGCGGCATGATATAATAATAAGAACTTAATAAATACTAAATAGCTTATATACGCAGTAAGATTATATATAAATAATATAAATCTTAAACTATTAAAAGTTATCCTATATCCTTTAGTAAGTGTTATAATATTTTACTAAATATAGTAATATTTTACTTGTACTTTAATTTATATTTATAGATTAGTAATTACATAATTATAATTATATATAAAATAGTTAATTAATTTAGTTACTAGACGTGTAAATTATAAAACTAAAGAAAGTTATTAAATAGTTATCTAGTACTTATACTAGAATATTTAGTCTTTAAATAAGTCTAGCTATCTATTTTATATTATATATTATATTATTAACTTTTGCCTTTAAAAGTTTAATTTAGTATAATATAATTTTTATAGATTTTTTTTATTTTTAAAACGTCTATTATTATACTATTTACTTTTTGTAGTAGTAATACTCTAAATACATTTTTTATATAATAAAGTTACTATTAGTAACTATTTAATTAGAAAGGAGAGTACTATATATACTATATAAACTAATAATTAGCTCTTAAAAGGTACTATACTAAGTCTAATTAAAAAAAAATAGCACTAAGATAGGTATATAAAAACTACTTAATACTATTAAATAAATTTGTAACTTAGTAGAATTTATTACTCTTTATAATAACTTAGATATATATATATATTTTTTATTATAACTAATACTAAGTAGATATTTATAAAAAAAATATTTACAGTACGTAGCGTAATACGTAAAGTAGTAAACTTTATTAACTATAGTATTAAATATAATATATCTAATAAACTATAAAATAAATAATCTACTAGTATTATATATATAGGCTTTTATATTATAGACTCTTGTAATACGTAGTATAATAAGTATATATTAAATAAATAAGTAATAGAAAGAATAAAAAAATTAAAATTAAAATAAATAATCTTCTATAACTAGCGTACCGTGATAGTAAAACTTATATAACTTTTAGTATAATAATATATAATAGTACGTCTAATATAACCTAAAAGTAGTATATAGTTATAGTAACTATTACTAAAAAACTAATAATTTAACTAAAATATAAATAATAAGATAGAACGCCTTATAAATTAAATAAAAAGCTAGTATTACTAGTACTTTTAGATACTTACTAAATACCTAAGATATAAAGTAATATTTAGACTAGTGTCTCTAACGCTACACTTTACCTCTCTTTACATAATTAAGTAATATATAATAATAGTTTTATAAAATCTACTATAGAAACTAATAACTTATAGGGCATTTATAAATAAATTAGAATTTTATATAAAAGTAGTAAAGTAACTTAAAAGCTTTAAATAAGAATAGACTAAATAATTTTAAGTATATTATAGAGCTATAGGTATATAATATTATAAAAGTATAATAGGTATATAGGACTTAAATACTAAAAAATTCTTTAAATTAAGCTTTAAGAATTATAAGAAAATAATAACTACTAGTTCTAGAGTATTGAAAATAAATAGCGTAATATATAACTAAATAAAATAGAATATTATATATTATTTATTTTATTATAATATTAAAATCCTTAGGTCTCTATTAAGATCGAAATATTGTAAATTAAAGTAAAAGCTAAGATTAACTAAAACTACTTACTTATATATAGCTTATTTATAAATTTTATAATAACTTGTATATATATAATCCTTTAATAGAGAATAGTCTTATTAAATATATTATTTTTAAAAGTCGATACTTTTTTATTTAATTATTATAATCCTTCTTATTAAACTATTCTAAAATAGTAATAATAATAGGGATATATTAAGTATAAAGGCATACACATACTCCTCCTTTTTTAAAACCCCTTTTAGTCGCTCCGAGCCACTACAGCCACACTATTTATTCGATTAATATATAAATATATATATAATAGGAGAAGGTATTAAATTATATCTATAAGTATAGTACGTTTAGATATAGTATATTATAAATACTAGCTTAGCTATACTATAAAATAATAAGCTACGATAGCTTATAAGAAGATAATAAAAATAATAAAAAAAAATAAAAGATAAATTTAATATTTAAAATAATAGACAGCTTATATATATAAAAAGTATTTAATATAGTAGTAGCTACTAAATTATACTAAGTAAAGTATAAAACGAGTATAGTAGCTACTACGTATTAATAAAAAAAATAGATAAATATATATTAGATTACATATATATCCAGTAGCGTTTTTACGGCTTTATCTACTATAAATAATAGTTATTACCTTATATTGAACCAATAAGTTAATCTTATACTAAGTATAGATAGTATTAAAAAGCTACTATTTACTTATATATAGCTCTAGTCCTCTAAATTCTCCGCCTAAATCCTATTAATATATAAACGCCTACTAATACTTAGATATATATATATACGCTTACGTAATCTAAACTTATATCTATCTATTTTTTTTATTAATACGTAGTAGCTGCTATACTCGTTTTATACTTTACCTACCACTACTAGTAGTAAATTATTTAGTATAATATAGTAACTATTATAATATTAAGTACTTTCTCTATTTATACGCCGTTTATTATCTTAAGTATAAAATCTATTTTTTATTCTTCTCCTCCTATTACTTTTTTTTATTTAACCTTATTATAAGCTATTATAACTTATTATCTTATAGTATAGTTAAACTAGTATTTTTAATATACTATATCTAGACGTACTGTACTAGTAAATATAAATTAATACTTTCCTCTACTATTATTACTATCTTATACTTATTTCCCTAATTAGCGAGTAGATAGTAGGTAGTATTATAATATCTTCTTTTTAGTACGTTAAGGGCTCCTATATATATTAGTATACTTAATAAATATTTTGTAACTATCTCTACTACTTATATGTAAAGGTTATTATTAGATATACCTTTATAAATAGATATATAAGACTTAGTTATAGTCTTATTCTTAAAGGTAATTTTAAAATATAAAGTTACTATTAGTATACTTATAAATATTAGTTAACTATACTCTATAAGCTACTAAGAATAAACGCTATGCTTGTATCTACGTTAATATATTAAATTTTATTATATAATTTTAATAATAATAATATGGTAGAGTAGGCGTATTATAGTATTACTAGTACTATAGTACTACCTAGTCTAAAAAAAAATAAGAAATAAAGGTAACTATCCTATAGTATACTAAATTTTAGTATACTAAACTATATATTAAGCTATATATTAATCTATACGTTAAGTTTTATATTAAGCTATACGCTAAAGCTATGAGTTTAAATTTTTTACTAATTTAAAATAAAAATATTTTTTATAATTTTTATATACGCTTATTTTTTTAACTATATCTAAAAGAATAACTTTATTTAGCTTATATCTTTTTTAAACTATTGTCTTAACGCTATATATTATATATTTTTTATATAATATATATTTAAGTATTAGTAGGCGTTTATATAATAATAAAATACATAAATAGTAGAATTTTAATCCTATATATATTTAAAATAAATTTAACTTAATAGTTAAATATAAAATAATAAATATTATTTATAAATAAAAGTTATAATAACGCTATTATATCGAGTCTTAATAGAAACCTAAAGGTTTTAGAGTTATAATAAAATAATTAATATAGAATATACTATTTTATTTAGTTATATACTAAGCTATTTATTTATATTTTCTTATACTAGCTATCTATTATCCTTCCTTTAAAAACCCCTTTTTACTTACCTTTAAATATTCTTTATAGTATTAAGCCACAGCGCTCTTCTATATACTAGTAATTTTTATTTTATATTATTTTAATTAAAATTATATACGCTTTCTGCACTATAGACTATAGTCTTTAATATATTTAGTTACTTACTAAAGAACTATACTATCTTTTTATTTTAGCGCTCTATAGTTATTAGCGTTAGTGTTATTATTAGTAGTAAAGGACTTACTTTTACTTATTAATTACTTAGTATAGTAGTATAGCTATAGTAATTTTAATATTATTTTTTTTATCTAGCTATACTCCTAAATAGTAAATTTTTAATTTTTTTATAAAATATTCTAGTTTTTTTTTATATATAGTTAAGTCTACGTCTATATTAATAAAATTATTTTATTTAAGTATAAACTTTTACGGGTTACTCGCGAAGATAGGTAGTATTATAATAATTATATTAAATATACTTACTACTTTATATTTTTTTTTAGTTTAATTTAAAAGCTTAGAGTATATATTATACTTTATAGTATAGACTAGAGTAAGTTTAGTATATATATTTTATTAAAATTTTATTTTTTAACGTATTAAGAGCGCGTATTTTAGTTATAAAATAGTAGTATACTAGTATTAGTAAATAATATCTTAAACGCTATAACGCGTGCTATAATTATAATATATTAATATTTTTTCTTTTATAAATGCCTACTTGATATTAGTTTATTATAGTAGATATACTAGTACAAGTTACTATATAGGGTAATAAACTATACTAAGTTATAAAACTATTAAGTACTATTAAGCGATTATTACGTACCTATCTTAGTAGATACTATTTTTTCTAATTAGATTTAGTGCAGTACCTTTAAAAGCCGGTTACTAGGTCCTATAGTATATATAGTACTTTTTTCCTAATTAGGTAGTTACTAATAGTAACTTTATTATATAAAAAAAAATGCTGTTGTATATCTAAATTATTATTTTAATTAAAGTAATAAAGAGGATTAGTAACTTTAGTACTAAGTATAACTTAAACTTAATAATTATTATTTAGTTTATAATACAATTATAAAAATTTATATAAAAGAGTTTAATTTTAAAAAAGACATTCTACTATATAAAATTATTAAATAATATTTAAATTAATTTATTATAAACCGGGATATAAATTAGGATAATTCTTTATTAATATTAAAGATTCGTTTATATAGACTAAAGCCCTGACTAGTATTATATGCGTTGGGATGTTAGTATGATATAAAGGGTTTAGCGTTAAAATATAGCTTATAATATATACTTACCTTCGTTATTGCGACACACGCAAAGATATATATATTAAGTACGAACACGAGACAACGGAAGTTACGCACGTTGAAAACCGTTCTACTATCGAAGAGGTTGCGCGGAAAGTCCGACGTCATTAACCTAACATTCTGGTCGGTATTATGTCTTACGAAGAGCAAAAAAAAAAAGGAAAAGAGCTAATCGAGTGCAGTCCTCAGTATCAATATAGTCAAGAGAGAAAGCGAAGGAGATTCATGCGATCGCGGAACGTGAAAGACGAGGTAAGTGGCACCAAAACAGTTGATGTGATAGATATCCTCTCTAGGCGATGATGATACACGTGCGCGAGGCAACCGTGCCAGTGGAAGTTGATGGATTTGACGAGATGGTGTTGAGGTTGTTGCCTGGGGGTGCGAACCATGGTTGACGAGACTGCTCCGCTGACAGATTCTTCGCCCGTCCGCCACACACCCATCCACATCCTCTGTCTCCATTTCCGCGATGATGTGATAGAGCCTGTGTGATAATTCGAGGGCTTGTTTGCAGGCATCCAGACGCATGCATTCCGCATAGTTGCAGGTGGAGAAAGGTCCGGATACGATTGTAGAATATATGCTGGAGTATGTACCGCCTGTGTTGGACTGTCTTGAACTGTAGATGTGATGCGCCGGCTTATTACAGGGGGGGGGGGGACATTGGGAAAGACAAATCCAAAAAGTTACCTTTTTTAAAAATTAATATAAAATTAAATAATAGTCCTAAAAATACGTAAATAAGACTATTTTAAAAAGAAAATTATAGAGAGTTATACTAGAATTTTAGTTACTACTTATTAATTATATATAATAAATTAAAATTACGTAAATATAGTAATCTTTTTAATCTCTTTTTTAGATCCCTATAAATTTTTAGTTAGTAAAAATATTTAACTAAAAGTTTAACTATACCATTCTAGAACTAGCGTAGGTTATATAACCTAATTTTTAATAAGAATTTATTATGTAATAATAAATTTATATAATTAGTAAAAATTTAGCTTTTGCTTATAAAATTAGTAATTACGTAAAATGTTATTAATATTATAATATATTATAATATCTTTTTAATTTTATAATTCTAAATGCCTATTTTTTTTAATATAACGCTAAATTTAATAAAACTTAAATATAAAGTTTATATTTTTCTTAAAAGTAAATACTTTTATTTTAATAATTATTTCTATTTTAAATCCTCCTAAGTAGGAGATAAAATACTACTTTATTTAGGTAACTTAAGTGTAAAACTGCGTTATATTTACTAGAATTAATATATAGAGTTTACTATTATTTTAATAGTTTCTATTTAATATAATTTAATTTAATTTTATAATATTATACCCTTTAGAGCGCTAAAGCCCCTAATATAAAATTTTTCTACTACTATTACTGGCAGCTTTCTCTAATACTTAATAATTTAATAATAATAACCTCTTTACTAACTCTCCCTTTATAAGAACAATTTTAATTCCTAGTAAAATACTACTTAATTTAAACTTTTTTTAGCGCCTCTATTAATTATAATTTAAAAAATTATATATTTTAAAATACTACTACTACTACTGCTGCCTACTATAAGTATCTACGCTTAGTAACCTTTTTATATTTTTATTTTTATTTAGTCCCTTTTTCTACGTATATATAAGTATATACTTTATACTTACTTTAACTATAGTTTAAAGTTATAAATTTTATTATTTTAGTATACTGCTAGCTTTTTTATACTTTTAGTAATAATTACTATACACTTCTAAAGTGACCTATTAATAGTATTATATAAGGTAGTAAAGGTATTTATTTATTATATATACTACTGCTAGACGGCTAAATTACTATATATTAGAGTAATAATACTAAGCTTAAATATAGTAAGAGCTATTATATTTAGCTAAAAGAAGTATATATGCTATCTAGACTAGACAAAGTTGCCTTTAGATAATTTTTTAATATTCTTAATCTTTAATTTAGTAATTTATAAAATATAAAAGTATAAATATTTATTTATAGCTATATAAAAGTTATATAAAGGATCTAACTATATTTTATCTTTTAATACCTTATTAGTTTTAATAGTAAAGCGTAGATACTACTTAAACTTATTAGATATAGTAATTAAATAATTTTAATAATAAAGAAAGTTTACGTAGTAATTATATAGGTCTTTTTACTATTTATATTATATATATAGCCTTTTCACTCCCGAGCAGGAGTATAAAAGACTTATTTATTTTTTTATATTTTATTTTTATTGCGTTTTACTCTATCTACTAATATTGTAAACTAATTATATTATTATAGACTTATTATATAATTTAAAGTATTATATTTCCGCTTAATTCTGCGTAAGTTTTTATATTACTTATTAAACTTTTTACTAAAATAATAATACTACCTAAAGGCCTACTAGTAAAGTAAGTTATATATATATTTAGCTTATCTAGCAGTCTTATAGGATAAAAAAAAGCTATACTTACTATTATTAGTACCTATACTACCTATAATACCTACCGCCTAGTTAGTAATACCTACTAGATAAGAATAAGAGCGCGTACTTATTTAATTTACGCGTCCTAGTAGGCTACTCTAAAGTTTATAATACTTAGTTATTTTTTTTGTTTTTAGATTTTATAAGCGTGCTAATAGATATACTTTATTTTATTAGTCTATTTTTTAAATTATTTTATTATCTTTAGCTCTATTAATAATACTAGGTTTTCTAGCTCTTTTTTATTAACTACCCGCTTTTATAAAGCCTTTATTTTATTAGCCTAAAATCTATCTATATAGGATAACGTACTAAAGAGGGTTTTAAAGTAGCTAAAAATTATATACTTAAAAAGACTATTTTTTACTAAAAGTTTACGTATACGTAGATTAGCGTAAAACTTATTAATAAGCTATATATAGGTAAAAGGATTACGTTCTAATTAACCTTAAATTTTATTTTAGCTTAGAGTATTACTATTACTAAAAGTAGTTAATATAATAGGCGGTAATCTAGCAAAGATTAGTATAGTAATAAAATATTTTAAAAATAAAAAAAACCTATAAAAATATAATATAGTAGAGTACCTTTAAGTAAAAGTTAATAATATAGTATAGAGTATAGGATAAATAACTAAACTTATTAGTTTAAAAGCTAAATATTTAGTCGTATAGGCTCTAGGTAATAACCTAACAACTTCTTTTAATTCTAAAATTTATATATCTAGCAACCCCTCGGGCTAACTATATTATATATAATTATAAGTAGTAATTACTAATAATTTTAAAAATAATTATAAATAGTTGCTAATCTATAGATATATAATTAGAGTATAAGTAGAACGTTACTATATTAAGTAAAATATTTTACTCTTACTAAAAAAAAGGAGTATAACTTTTAAAAATTTAAAATTTATACTACTCGTATATAGCCTCTGTATAAGCTATTTAGTATTTATTAAGTTTTTGTTATTACGTTATACTGCGGCTTTATAAAGCTCGCGAAGTACGTTAATTAATATATAGCCTTTAAGATAATTGTATTACGTTACGCTAAGTATCCTAGTACCTATTAATATAAGCTACTAGTTTAATACTAACCGCTAGCCTACTAGTATATTTATTATTTAATTAAGTAATATTGCGTACACGGTTTAGTATTTCATAGAGTTCCCTTACTACGTTTATACCCCTAGATTGTTATCTAGATATACTTATTACTTTTTAATTTCTATTTTAATAGTATTTATAATAGTATAAAACGTATTAAAAATAAAGAAAAGAATAATTATAATAGAAAAAAAAATTATAAAGGCATATATATACTCCTCCTTTTTAAAACCCCTTTTAGTCGCCCCGAGCTACTACGGCCACACTATTTGTTCGATTAATATATAAATATATATAATAGAAAAAAAGTTTATATAGGGAGTATAAAAACGTTAACTAAAAGAGATAAAAGAGTTATTAATAGAGACCCAACCAGAAGTCTTAAAAAGAAAAATAAAACAGTAGTATTAGAAAATAATTTAAATATTATAATAAAATAATTATAAAGAGTTTTTAAAGAGAAGGGTTATATAATTACTATAAGTAAAAAAAAACTAATAATTAATAAAGAAAACGCTAGAAAAAGGTTAAAATACGCTAATATAAATATTAAAAATATTAAAAATATAAATTTAAAAAAAAAATTTTTTTTAATAAGTTAGTAATATAAATGGGATAATAGAATAAATAAAATTATAGAAAAAAGAGTAATAATAGAGTTAAAAAAGAACTAGCTAATAGATAATTTTAAAGTAAGTTATTATAATTTTTTAAAATATTAAAATATATAACTTTTTATACGTATTTAAGTTGCAGTTTTAGTTTTTTAATATTAATTATATTAATTATTTTATAGGATAAGACCTTAAACTATAAGTTTAGGGCGCAATTTAGATAGGAGGTAGAAGTAATTTAGTATTTACTATATATTTATACATTAATCAAATAAAAGTGTGGCTATAGTGGCTCGGGGCGACGCAAAAGGGGGTTCAAAAAAGGAGGAGTATGTGTATACCTTTATATTTAATGTAAGTATTTACTAAAATACCTAATTATTTTACTTCTTTTACTAGTAAAGATTATATAAATAAAGTTCTTATACCTAAAGTTAAACTAAAGATAAAAAGGGGTAAGTAACTTAACAGGTATTTTAGTTCTTTTTTAATATAAGATATATATATTATTATATTATTATATTATATTATAATTATAATTTTAAATTTTATATTAATATTAATTTAGATTAGTAATTTTAATAAAATAACGCCCCTATTTATAAAATAATAGATATTTTAAACTAGTTTAAAAATAATAAAATTATACTTTTTTCTTACCTAGCTTATAGTCCTAATTTAGTCCCTATAGAAAATATATAGAGTTATTTAAAATCTAAACTAAATAAAAATAAAAAGACTAATTTAGGTATAGGATTAAGTTTAAAAAGTATAGAGTCTTTTAAAAGAGCTATTATAAAAGAGTAAAATAAAATAATATAAAAAATTATTAATAACTATATTTTATTTCTCCCTAACTATTATAAGGTAGTTATAGAAGCTAAAGGCTACTATACTAAGTACTAGTAATGTATTATTTACTAATTTATTATTAAAACTTTAGAAAAGTAACTTTTATATATAATTATATAATTAATATATAAATATAAAAAAATATTTTATATATTTATATATTATAGATATTATTATAATATATATAAAAATAAGCTAATTTTCCACCTTAAATAAAAAGTTATAATAGTTTAAAGTAGAGTTCTAAAAAAGTTTTAAGTTTACTAATTTTTAATTACCTCTAAATTTTTTAGTAAGCAGCCCCTAAGTACGTAAATAGAATAGGCCAGTTTTTTTTTAAAAAAATAGTATTTTTTGCGTATTTTTAGGCCTTATAACTAAAAAGTTATATTATTTTAAAAAAGATAACTTTTTAGATTTGTCTTTCCGAATGTCCCCCCCCTGTATAGTTCGGGCATAGGCATAGACGCTAGACGCGCTTCAAGAAAAGGCACGGATCCGTACTTCTTTATACAGGTGCAATATCTAAAGAGTTAGTACAAGAGTTTGCAGTCCCAGTTCCTCGCATCGTCCACATCTCCACTCCCGGTATATTTGGCCTGCTTCGGGTACATGCACAGCGGTCTCTGCCTCAGCACCTCAGCCTGCGTGGTATCATTGACATATTTCGTCCCAATTATCTGCTCCGGCGCTGTGCCATTCTCGACCCACGCCATCATGGCCAGCAGCGCATCATGCTTCTCGTCTCTGAACCCCGGAACCCCATATACAGTATTACCCAAGTTAGGCGCTTGATTCGCTCCAGCAAAGTACCACGGCGCGTTCACGTTTGCGAACGTACCCGCGCAGTGTCCCATACCCGGAACAAGAAAGAAGCGGTAGAACTCATCGACGTTGATGCCACGCGGTTGGAGAGTGCGGGTAACGTGATTGTAATAGTATGGCGTTGACCCGGTGGGGATGAGACCATCTGCCATACCGTGGTATGACAAGATTTTTCCGCCTTTCGCGTGGAAAGCTGAGAGGTCGAAGCCGACAGTTGCGTTACCGGGCTGGATCTTGTCGGCGAGACGCTGGATATCCTCGTTATAGCTGTAAAAGTCCCAGTCAGGACCGAAACCGAGGAAATATTTGATGTAATCAGGGCCTAGGCTGTTCGGTTTGTCGCCCTGTAGGAGCAACCATTGGTTCTCGCTGCCGAGGTTGAGGTGCGGAAAGATAAAGGTTTGGTTGTCGCCAATTGAGTCGGTGTAGATCTTGTACAGTGTGTCAATCTGCCGCGTGGTCAGGCAGTTGTTTGTAGTATTTGCTGTGCAAAGAAGTTCTTCGGGTCGGAAGTTGCAGCCTTCAGGGTCGGAAATGATGTTGTCTGTGAGACCGTCCTGGGGATCGCATTGCTTCGAGACTTCTGCGCCAATGACAGGGAATAATTTTGACGGGATATGGTAGTCTGCGGTAGTTGGCAAGTTGTAGAGAGCCACCTTGGTTGTCCACGGTTGGAGATGCGAGGTCCACCATGCCGGAGCACCCGCCACAATTCCGTCGAAGTCTTCAGGGTAGTATTCTGCCTCTTTTAGACCCTGACGCCCGCCAGTGGAGCAGCCCGAGTAGTAATTATAGGATGCTTTCTTCTCGTAAAATGCTGCTGTAATGTTCTTCGCCGCGACGACCGATCCATGCATGGCCAAATGGCCCCAGTTCTCCACCCTTCCGGGTTGATTGTAAGCCCAACTCCCATCGGCCAGGGAAGAGTTGTGACCAGTGTCGGTAGACATGGTTGCAAAGCCATATCGACTTCCTGGCGCCTGTACTTTGTCAGTAACGTCCATGTAACGTTGAGCCGTTGCACGTACCATGTCCAGCCAATTGATACCACCCGCAAACCCTCCATTTCCTACCGCAAGGAATCTCCCGTTCCAGTCACTCGGAAGGAATAGCCCAAACCCAAAGGTGGTGTTGCCAATTGACGGCATCTGCACCGAGACAGCACAGAGAGCTGGCAATCCCACTGGATTCAAAGGGTAGCCTGTGTCGCCTTGCGGTACCTGAAATGTTCCATTGGCCTGAATCAGGTTTGCAAAATTGACGCTCGCGTTGGAAGGCAGTGCGCTCTGGATGGCAGATGGCGAGCAGTCAAACGCATTCGCAGCTCCTAAGAGCGCGCCATAGCTAAGGAGCGAGGCTCGCATATCTGCACTCTCGCCGCAATCCAGAGCCCAGAGACAATGGTCGGTTGGCGTGATAGTTGCACATTGCGGACCGAAGACACCTTTAAACCCTTCGCAAGTGTTATCGAAGGGCGAGTCGATTCGATTAGCCCCGGACGTGTTCCCTGAAAGTGAAGGGATCAGAAGCTACCCGTGCTCAACCTTGCCTTCATCCTGGTCGTGATTCCGCAGGGTGGAATGCAGAAAACCGAACCGGCATTGCTCGATAGTTGGGACCCGTACGTTGAAGCATCAGTGCGCACACAAGTATCCGCTTGAGATGCGCTGCATCGCCTTTTCTCGGCTCGACCAGTTCTCGCATTTGCGTGTGCGTGGTGAAGATGGTTAGTCAGGCAAGGTTGCAGGTCATTGGCTGGTGGGGCCTCGGTGCGGGGAAGCTGCAAGTGTGGGACAAGTGCGCGGTTCCACAGATCGGCATTTGTTCCAAATCCTCTGTGAGCAAGGGTTAGGCCCGCAATTCATATGTCACTTGATATGCATCATCCTGCAGGTACCGAAAAACTCCTCCGCGGACCCCGTCCTTAGAGGGATGGCACCGGGAAGTTTGGTTCGGAAATATATAACGAAGAGTTGTAGCAAAACTTCTTATTAAGCGTATTCTTCTCCTTGTTATGTTAGTGATTGCTATAGACTCTCCTCTAGGCTTTGTATATATATATATAAGGCCAAAACGTTATAAAAATAATATAATTTAAAAACGAATTAGTACTTATACTATTACTATTAAAAATAGAATTATAATATATAAAAAAGTATAGAACCTATATTTTTATTATTTATATTTATTAATTTTATTTAGAAATAATAAGTTCATCTAAAGTTTATTTTAGGAATATAAACGTAGTTAAAAAATATTATTAAAAATTAACCTATATACGTAATATTATTAATTTTATATTATTTAACATGGATTTTTTTTAAAAAATAATAATAAGTATATTTAAAGGTTAATTTCGGATATTAATATAATAAAAAGCATATATATAATAATTAAATACTAAGTGAATAGAAACTAAAAGAATAATATTAATTTAAATATATATAATAATATATATAGTTATTACGTAAAGAATATAGCTATAGTGGCTAGAGATAACTAAAAGGGGCTTTAAAAAAGAAGAAGTATATATATAAGGATGCCGACCCTACTAGTCGTGCACGCGGCGATTGTTCGGCGCCGTACTTTTGGTCGAAAGCGTGGATTGTACGAACGTTTAGGGATCCGAGCTGACAATATATGAAGAAAGCTGCAGAAGGTAGAAGCGTAAAACTTGCGAGGCGACATTTTGTTTGCAGCTTGTTTTTCCTGCTTTGACACTCAGCGCATCTGCATTTCTGTTTCACGTCGCGCGGCTACAATGGCTGAAAATCTAAGGATAGCAATCATCGGCGCAGGTATGCTTCAATGTCATACCGAATATTGGCTGAGAGTTATCTGACATTCCCCCACAGGCATGGGCGGGCTCGCGACCGCACTCTCACTCGCAAAAGCTGGTCACAAGAACATCACCGTATATGAAACCGCGCCTGGCCTTGGGTTTGTGGGTGCAGGAATTCAACTCGCCCCGAACATGGCCCGCATCCTCGATCGTCTCGGCTGCTGGAAACAAATCGTCGCAGAGGGTGTCCAATGTGCTGCCACATCAATCCGAGAAGGCAGTACGGACAAGGAATTAGGCCACGTAAAGCTCGACTACGTCGAGAAGACGTATGGATACCCACACATGGTCGGACACAGAGCAAGTCTAGCAGGCTCCATGTACGATGGATGCCTAAAGGAGCCTGGAATCAAGTTCGAGTTGGGGAGTCTGGTATCAGACGCAGCGTTCGGCGCGAAACCAAGCTTCAAATTGACTCCCTTGAAGAGTCCGGATAAAGCGCACCGGGTAGAATGCGACATTTTGCTCGCTTGTGATGGCGTAAAGAGCCAAACACGGGTTTCAATGCTACAGACACTGGGGCAAACGGCAGATGTGAAAGACTCGGGCCAGGCAGCATACCGCATCATGCTAACTAGGGAGCAAATGCAGCACGATCCGGAACTCATCGCACTTCTTGATGCAGACACTGTCACGCGCTGGATTGGAGAGAAGAAGCACATCATTGCTTATCCCATCCACAACAAGCAGATCTATAATATCTCCACCGCACAGCCCGATGTCAACTTCGCAGGCGCTCCCAACACGACGTACACAACGAAGGGCTCCAAATCCGCCATGATGCAGGTCTTTGGAGACTTTTGTCCGAAGATCCACAGGATGTTGGATCTCGTCCCGGACGGCGAAGTCGTAGAGTGGAAACTGCGCGTCCACGAACCCCTCAGCACGTGGGTGCTCGGCTCCACAGCACTAGTGGGGGACGCATGCCACCCTACCCTTCCACATCTTGCTCAGGGTGCCGCGCAAGCCATCGAAGACGGAGCCGTTCTCGGTGTCGTGCTCAACCCAAAGCGCATCGTCAACTGCCAACCGTCTACCATAACCAAGGCGCTCAAAATCTATGAGAAGGTACGGAAAGAGCGGGCTGAAGCGCTAGTGGAGCTGGCCGCGGAGAACGGACGGTCCATGCATCTAGGGTCTGGGAAAGCGAAGGAAGAGCGGGACAAGATCTTTGCGGCGCTGAGGACGGGAAAGGGCCCTGTACCGGACAAGTGGGCGGATGCGGACGTGCAACGGATGGTGTATGGTGTCGATGTGGTAGCAGAGGCTGAGAATCTTTGCCAGGAGGAGGGGTTTGTTGCAAAGTTGTAAGAATGCATCGTCTCCTGAACCCCATGGGGTCTTGTTGCATATTTGGTAGCGATTAGACAAAGGGAAAACAATAGAGAGAGGCGTGTTCCATTTGTTAGTGAGTGCTGCGACAGACCTAGATGTGTCGTGTCTCGCTGCGATGCTATCAATACATGTAGAACCAGTCGTCCTCGGATGCGGTTGCACGTCGCTGGTTTGTAGCTTGGGTTGGAGCCTGGGCTCGAAATGGCCCGCATTAATGAAGACCCGCAGCCCTTTTGCCGTGTGTACATACCGAGATCGGGATGCAGCTCTGCGGAATAGTGCGCGCGTCGGAGCATGGATTCATCCGGCGACAGACTTGTCCAAGACCTGCCCATCTCGTCGCTGCTGAGCACATCGTGGCGATGCGAGCGGCTGCGCGACGGTACAAAGAGGCGCGGGCGTCGTCGTTGCGTTAGAGGGGCGGGTGCTCTTTCCTTCTCCGTGCCTGTGCCACCAAGCGGCCCGACGTTCTGTTCAATCGTCCTCATGGCGGAAGTGCACAAGAGCACGACCTTTCGCGACGGCCCAAAGCTGGAGCACGCTGGCAAGCATGGCACGTACTTGGCCGGAGACGAGATAGCCAATATCCCACGACCACCGCCACCATCTCCTCGAACGACATGGCACGCTCAAGCTCGACCCCATCCCCTCCATGAACGATGCGGATCCATACAACTGGAAGGCGCGGCCCAGCTTCCCAACGCCTCTGTCCACCACTCGCAGTAATAAACCTGATATCGGTAGCTTTCCACGCCCTCATGTCTACATTCATGGCCTCTGGAATCATCCCCGCCAACCAAAACATAGCCCATGACCTGCGCGTCTCCCTGCAACAGACTTCGTCGATCCAAATTGCTGTCATTGGCGGTGCGCCTCTATTCTGGAGACCCCTTTCCACGCGCTTCGGACGCCGCCCCATCTTCATCATATCCCTGATCACAGCCTATACTTCAACATTGGCTGCGTGAAGGCGCCCACCTACGGGGCTATGGCAACCTGCCGCGCCTTTGTCGCATTCTTCATTTCCCCGGCCGCAGCCATCGGCAGTGCCGTCGTTGTCGAAACCTTTTTCAAGCACGAAAGAGCGAAATGATGGGCGTATGGACTCTTATGCTTACTGTGGGCATCCCCCTGGCTCCCTTCGTCTTCGGCTTCGTCACGTACAACATCGGATACCGCTGGATCTACTGCATCTTCGCCATCACCAACGGCGTGCAACTCTTCCCGTACATACTCTTCGGTCCGGAAACGCGCTTCATCCGGCACTGCAAGACGGTGCAGGAGCTGCCCAGCTTCAAAGACGCCATGCTGAAGTTCCGCCGCATCGACCCGACCCCTTTCACTGCATACGAGTTCGTCTCGTCCCTGCGGATGGTCATGTACCCCTGCGTGATGATCCCCGCAGCTGCCTATGCCATGGCCGTCCTGTTTGCCTCCGTGCTCACTACCGTCGAAATTCCCCAGCTGTTCGGCGAGAAGTTTCACCTCAATGCTCAGCAAATTGGGCTGCAGTTCCTCGGACTGATTATCGGCTCGCCCCTCGGAGAGCAGATCGGCGGCCGTGCAAGTGACATCTGGACGCGCTGGCGAAGCAGACAAATGACGGACGGCAAACCGGCGCCAGAGGTCCGCCTTGGGCTCAGCTACATCGGTTACGGGTTCACCATTTGTGGGCTTGTGGTATTTCTCGTTCGCATTGAGCAAGCTCAGGAGCTGAAGTGGAATGTTACTCCTATCGTAGGTGTGGCAATCGCGGCAGCTGGGAAGCAGATCGTCACTACAGTGTTGATCACCCATGATGTGGACTGCTACCATGAGGAGGCCGGAAGCATTGGCGTCTTCATCAGCTTGTGAGGCAGATCTGGGGGATTCATTGAGCCGTTCTGGTCCCCGCCGATGTTTGAGAACGTAGCTATTGCGAACAGTGCAGGCGTTGCGGTCGCCATGCTTGCGGTCCTTAGCTTGGCGCCGACGATTATCCTGCAATGGAGGGGAAAGCTCTTCAGACGGCGAGAGATGACGGGCAGGATCGATCTACAAGATGAAGACTTTGTTGCGCGCTAGAACAACTTCCAGGACCATCGCCTTGCCAGGCTGAGATATACATTCGACTATCAGCACAACTTGCGAAAATCTACAAAGCTGCTATGAGCATTCAATCCCTCCAAAGCCCTCCGCAAGCACGAAGATGCGCCATGTAAAGCTGAGCGGGATAGATCTCATGCCCGTTTCAGCTGTTCCACCGTTTCAGACCAGTGGACAGCGACTAGACGCTTATTTATCTCGCATTCTGAAATAGCTTGCAACCTACGTTATCGTACTCATCTTTCCTAGTGCTGGTACAAATACATGATATCCGCCGCTGTATACCGTTCGGATGGTACAACGTCCACATAGGGCTATCAACTCGAACAATTTTTGCCTCCTAGGCTCTGTTTTATAACTTCGCTACCTATATTATTATATCTTAACAAGTTTACTCAACTAACCTACCCGAACCATTTCCGTCACTACTCCGGATAGACACGATATGCTTTTCGCAATACTCAGCCCTCTTTAGCCCACTGCTTCCCACTCCATAAATTCCCCGTCGTCCACAACCAATAATCCCTCCCCTTAATCAACCACACCATCCAGCTAGGCAACTTATACCCCATGGCGGCGCCAACCCCCTTGCTCTTCCCAATCGGCACCATCTGCGTCTCGCGCTTATCCTCCTTAAACTGCCTGTCCTCCCCCGTCACCGTCTTCCCCGCATCTTTCAGCAGATCCCGCTTGATATTCGCACTCACCACCGGAATAGCAGCGAGGATGTGGTGGATGGCTGGTGCCGCGTACGATGCAACGTCACCGACAGCATAGACGCGGGGCCCCGCCGCATCGACACGCAGCGTGCTCGCGTTGGTATTGATGCGTCGGTCTAGCGTCAGGAGCGCGGGGTCAGAAACAAACGACGTGTTCGGACGGGTTCCGAAAGCCGGGATATACAAATCGGCGTCCATCTGGGATCCATTATCCAAGCTGAGCGTCGCTTTGGCCGCAACGTCGTCGATGCCCGGTCCGTGCGACGTGTTGGTGTCGTGGTCTGCGGCTGCCGGCGCGGGGCTGCCCTGCGCAACTACGTTTTTGACGCGCGCGTTCTTGAGCACCGTCACGCCGACTTTGGCGAGGTACGTCTCGGCTTTGTGCCCGATGGCTGGACGCAGGTTTGGGAGGAGGGTGGCGCCTGCCGTGATGAGCGTTATGCTGACTTTGGGGTGTGACGGCGCGGAGCTGAACCAGCCTGCTCGTCCGTTCAGGTGCTCGCCTAGCTCGCCGGCGGTTTCGACGCTTGTGGGGCCCCCGCCGGCTATCACGATGCTTTTTGCTGAGGGGAGCGCATCGCGGAAGGCTTTCCAGCTCGCGCGAAGGAAGGGCTCGTCGCGGTTGAGGCCGAAGAGGGGCGAGTAGGTGGATGCGCCGGTTGCGATGACCAGCGCGTAGTAGTTGAGCGTTTCTGGCGTGCCGGCCACGTCGACCGTTACGGTCCGCGCGGTGTGGTCGAGCGCTGTCGCGGTGCCGTTGATGAAGCGGAACTTGTCGCCGTACTGCGCGAACGACGTCGCGATGTCAACGAACAGCTTCTCCTGGTTGAACATGGCGTCGGAGATGAGGGCGCGCGGGCAGGCTGGTCGGCACATGACCTTTGCGGAGGCGCTGACGAGCACAACCTGGTACGAGGTGGGCTCGGGCAGGCTGGGCAACGCGTGCTTGAGCACATTGTGCGCGGTTGAGATGCCACCGTACGAGCCGCCTAGGATCACAATGTGCTTGGTGGCGGCCATGTTCCGTGTTGGCAGCGCGCGAGATCAGTATCGGTGGGTGGTCTTGTGGCGGGCATGGGAATCGCGCGGATCCTGGGTTGGTGCGCGTATGTAGCGAACGCCCGAGGCTGAAAGAAACGGGCGGACGGCGTGATGTGGAAGGAGGCGGTCAAAAGTCGAGCCGCAGTTGATTCTCCACTGGAGCTGTGCAACGGGAGACGCTGATGAGAAAACGAGCTAAAGCCTGAAGGGAAGTCGACCAGCGGCGCCCGGCGGCCGAGCGTCCGAGGCGAGGTTGCAGGTCAAGCTGACCTGACTTTAGTCCGCGCGACCACGTCCGAGGCTGTTATCTGAGCGCGACCTCGGACGGGGTCCGGGGCGAGGGTCAGCCCTATGAGGGGCTGGACCAGGTCAGCGCGGCGTAGGGTTGGGACTTGGTGTAAGCGGGGCCCAAAAAGGTGCAATGTTGACCTCACGTGGCGCCAAGGACAAACTCCATTCACTAACTCTAATGGATACTAACTACAACGGGCGCGGAAGCGGGTGTACGAAACAGGAATAGCAGCAGCCTTGCGGGACGCCCCGGACGCCATTGGCTGCGGGACGGCCCGTTACACAAAACCGCCCGGTGTGGTCCTACACCAACACCACCAACACTGACGTCAACTCTACAAATCCAGCCGCGGGTTGACCTATAGCTCCGGCGTCATGTACACCTGGAGCTCGAGGTCGTTCTTGGTGGGGTCCTTCCGTCCGATGCCAATGAAGGTGAAGATGCCCGTCTTCTCCGCCAGCCTGCGGTGCGTGCTGGTGCCACGTCAGCCATGTCACCGGCAACAACAAAAAGGGGGGATCGAAAAGGGAGACGCAAAACTCACAAGACCGTCTTGACCCGCTCCTCGAGCATCTTCCCGCCATCATTCCACCCGTGCTTGTCCAGCCAAGCATCCAATCCCTTCGCGATCGTCTCGTCGTCGGGCGCAAAATTAGACGGGTACAAGCACAGTTTGGGCACCGGCGTGGGGTTATCGGGCGAGAGCGAGAAATAAATGGCCGTTAGCTTCTTGGTGGCCGAGGCATACCACGACGGATCCATCGTCTCGTTCTGCTTGCCGGCCCTGTCCTCGTACCACCCCCCGCTGAGCAGGTCTATGAGGTCGCGGAACTTCTCCTTGTCCTCGTCAAAATCCGGAATCTGCCCGCCGAGCGTGTAGTAGTTCCAGATCTCGTCGAACGAGTCACCCCAGCACCGCATGTACATTTTCAGGCGGGCCTTGCCCGGCGCGACCAGGTCCGTGGCCAAGTATCGCACGCCCATCTGCCATTCCTTGGGCTTGTCGGCGAGGAAGTCGTTGATGACGTTCAGCGACTTGAGGATGTTGGGGTACGAGTCGACGTCGGGAAGTTGCTGGATGCCCTGGCGGACGGCCTCCCAGCGAGTAATGCCCCTGGCAGCAGCCGCATAGCAAGGCGGAAAGTACACCTTGGCCATTACGGGCAAGCCTCCAGGGACGGAAATACGGGGGTAGATGTCGAAGCCCAGGATGACTGATGTCTGCTGCCCAGACTTCCTTACCAGAGCCTTCTGCTCCTCGGCTGGAAGGTGGTCGTACACGAACCACTTCTTAGCCGACCTCACCCACGTGTCGTTGAATCCGGGCGTCTTGGCTGCCATGGCGTCGACCACCTTCTGCGTCGTCTCCATGCTGAGAGGATTCTCGTTGTCGGCCGGGTGGAGCGGGCTGAGGTCGACCACGAAGCGAACGGCTGAGCTCTTTGTTGAGCCCTTGAGCTCCCGGCTGTACTCCAGGGGTTGCCGTCCCAGCCGACACCGCTCGGGGCAGAATTGCTGTCAGGTCGAGGTCCCAGTCGGGAGCAGATGGTGTCTCGGTAGTAGCTGAGGAAGTTGCGCTGCACTTCTTCTGGGTAGTCGGCCTCGACCATCATGCTGGCCAGGTCGTGGCCACTGGTCTTCCACCAGTATTCTTGGCCCTTTGATGTTTTGGTCGCTCCATTGGTTGTCTCTTTCTTTTCTATGGACTGGAAGACAGGTGTCTGCACTGCGACTACTGCCATGTTCGCGGACAAGGATACGAGTTACGCAGAGGAAAGGTTCGAATTTTTTTTCGTCCTAAGAAAAGGCCCTACTGTGCGTCTTGCATAAGGCCAGTTACAGTCTTTTAAAAGTGACCCTTTCGAAAAGTCCATAGCCACTTCCCGGAAGCACTTCTGCCGCAGCGGAGGCCGGCGCCCGAGTTCCGGGACGAGAGATGATGGGGAAAAATAGAACACGGGACGGTCGAAACTCCGGAAGGACCCACATAACCCGGATCACATACGATCAACTTCCTCTCTAGGCGGTGATGATAGCAAGTGCGTGAGGCAATCGCGCCAGTAGAAGTTGATGGATTTGACGAGGTATCGTGTTGAGGTTGTAGCCTGGGGATGCAATCAACTTGTTCCTTTGTCTAGATTCCGAGGTCATGTTGGTATCCGCTCGTCGCTTTCGCCGTAAAAGTTGCTGGTGGGAGCCCAATGTCAAATCGACCACACTAAGACCAGTAGTCCAGGCCTTGCAAACCGCACACCGGTGAGCTCATGCAGCGCCTTGTATCTCTGCCTGGCGCCCGGAAAACCCTATAGCGACGTTTTAGTCCTTGGAATACCAAAGCTCCTCTCGTAGCCTAGCGGCAGCCTGCGTGTTCAACGACGACTACTTGAGAATCTACGAAAACCGGAAAACTAGGATCTCGTGACTCTTTTGACTGACTAAACACACGCACCCTGACATGTCCCTGGGTTTGGTAGTTGGAGTCTCTGCTCGATGACTGATCCTCAACCTAGCTCTGAGGTGCGTGGTTTGCATCACAAATCCACCCCCACCGTCGCCTTACTGCTTTGAAAGCCGAGTACGGTTTTACTATCAGTTCTGGAAAATGTGCCACCAACCATGGATCCCGCAGGATCACAGTGCCTTGTTGGAGATTGACAGCGACACAAATTACCCGCGTCATTTACCCATGTGAGGACTGCCGTGCCGGCTAACCCAGTTCGACATTAACTGCAAACTGCCTAACCAGGTGCTATGCTCGTAACACCTACTCCGTTGCCGCAGCTGAGCTTAGTCGTGGGTGCAGCTGTATGCAGCAGCTGTCCATGTACTCGGTACCTACAAGGGGAGAGGTTACCCGCCCCCCCTTGTAAGTTGGTTTTGCAGGGGCGGTGCAGACATTATATTGTACATGATTTACCTTCACCACGCGTACGGAACTTTGGATTGTTCGTCCCATTGACGCGGTCTCGGAGAAGCTCGTAGTTTCGGACCGATCCCTGCATAGCCAAACAACCACCAGGGATAGTCGCCTGGCATTGCGTGCATTACCGGACAGATGGCCTCCGCGCCCAAGAAAGAGGCAAGTTGCCCTGGCCGGGTACCGCTTCTGCAACCCGTGAACTTGTATGCTGACTACTCGCTCGTGCAGAGTTGGACGACTCACGAAGGGGCATGCTCGAGCTGTCGGACGGGAAAGATACGATGTGGACGAGAAAAGCCGCAGTGCAGTAGTTGCTGCCGTGACCAGATCGAGTGCGTCTACTCGCCTCCGCCCAAGCGGGTGAACCAGGTCAAGGTCTTGTAAGTCAAGCTAAACATGCACCACGATGGCACAGGTTCTCCTTTATCGTCGTTACCGACCTGAACAGATCATGCGACAACCAGCATAAATGACAACACGTTGATTACAGCAAAAAGGCGCACTGAACAAGGACACAAAGGGCGACCTGCTGCTAGGGCGAAGACGATGAAGGGCGGAGGGCACACCAAGCAGTCAACACCCCGCTTTATCCAGATAGCAAAACTTCGACGATATATCAGATCGACTCGCGTCGATGCAGGGAGAACTCTCGTCGTTGACGGTGATATTCAAGAGGGCGGATATTGCTCAGCGGCTCAAGCTTGACTTGGATACAGATATTCCGTCAGTCGACAACTTCAGCGCCGCCAATGCTTCACCACCAATTGCAGGCGCTGGTCACGTGCTACGCGATGAGCGGACGCTGGTTGAGAGGTACCACGGCCCTTGTACGCTGGTCGCCTTGAGCCGGAACTTCGGAATAGACTTGGCCGCACATGTTGGGGGTAGCGATGAGGGAATTGCAAATACACAAGATGTTGCTCGACATGAGCACCGAAGAGAATGTTGACTTTGGCCCAGAAGTACTACAAGACGAGGCTATCTGTCTTCCTCCGCGGCAGTTTCTCATTGTCATGCTGGAGACCTTCCTTAAACAGGCAAACTACAATACTGACATCTTCTTACCACAAACCATCTCCGAAGCCGTTGATCGGGTCTACAGAGAACCGTCAAGTCCCGCATCGGAACCGTGGGCGCTGTGCTTCAATCTCATCATCCTTCTTACTCTCGGCGTCGAGCATCCAGTGAGGGGTGACGATCCTTTCGTACAGCCTAGGTTCTCCTTTATCGTCATTATCGACCTAAACAGATTATGCAACTACCAGTATAAATTATAATATATTAATTATAATAAAAGGGCGTACTAAATAAAAATATAAAGAGTAACTTTTTATTAAAACAGAGATAATAAGGGTAAAAGGGATAATATTAAGTAGTAATAAAAGTAGATACTAACTATAATACTATAAAAGATAGTAATTTATAAAAATATTTTATCTAATGTTATTCTTATTACTAATATCTTAATTACGGCTTAACAGCTAATAGTTATATTTAATACTAAATTTACTAAAGTAGAGATTATAATAATTTCTATTATTAATAATACTATAAATAATTTATTTAACTACTATAAATATACGCGGATCGCTAATAATATTAATACTAATAAATATATAAATAAAAAAAAGTAAAATTATTAGTAAAAGTATAAAAACTAAACTAAAAGCTATTAAAAAGTAATAAAAGCTTAAGCTTTTAAAATTATACTTTAAAATTTTAGAAGAGTAGATATATAAGATTACCTATCTTTATTAAGGTTATTTACTTATATAGATAGGAGAAGATTTCTTTTATAAAAATAATTATTAGTATATCTAAAATTAATTTCTTTCTTTTTAAATAATAATTAAAAAGTATAGCTAATAGGACTAAAAAAAATATAATCTCTCTCTAAAAGAGTAGACTATAAAGAAGAGAATTAATAAGTATACTAATACTATATAGATTTAGGATTTTTTAAATATAAATAAATATTATAAAGATAATAGTAATAATAAAAAAATAAATTAGTAGTAAATTAATTAAATAATAAGTATTAACTTTAGATATAATTATACGTAATATTAATAAAGCGATATAACGGTTCTATATTAAAGAGCGTTCGTACGGCCTATTCTGCAAGCTGTCTACGTGGCGGCACGTAAGCCGAGCTTTTTCCTATTAACATAAGGACACCTTTTGTAACCTACGTACTTTACTAAGGCTCTTAATAACATACTTCTCTAGTAGGGTACTAAGAAACGTATAAAACCTAATAAATTTTTACTACTTAGTAGGTCCTTTAACTTTTTATACTATATAAGCTTATAATACTAATATTTATTTTAACTATATCTAGGGGTATCTTTATACTAAATTTAAACGCTATTAAAAATATTAATAAATTATAAAATATACTATAATAATATTAGTATCTCCTAACTTTATTAAGGGAAAATATTATAAATTTTATAGAAATAAGTTTTTATATTTTAATATTATAATACTGCCTACGACGCTAAATTATACTAAAAATAAAAATTATTTTTATACTTTAATTATTACCTTTATTAAAAGAGCCTATTATAATTTTATAAAGGGTAAGAATACCTAAAATATATAAAAAGTAGTAGATTTTATTAAAAAACTTATTAATAAAAATAGTAATAAGCTAGACGAAATAGTTAATACTAAAACCTAAAATAGTATACTAAAGAATAAAGGCGTCTCTAAAATATACTATAGTTAAAGAATTAGTTAATTAATTTATTATCCTTACGTCCCTGCTTATAAGCATTAGTCGCCTCGATTGGTTAATGTTTAAGCTCTAGCGCTCCTCGCCAGTGCCCCGCCAAGGCCACTTAATGCTTCTCGATGCCATGCTGACATGTACTCAGAACCTCCTTGCGCAGCAACATCATCCGGCATCATTCGGCGAATTAATATTTGCTCAGGCTTGCGTACTGGCAAAGGCAACAGGCTTGCACCAGACAAGCAACTCGGACCTGTCGCCCACAGAAGCGGAAGAACGACAAAAGGTCTTCAGGTCACTGTACATCAGAGACCGCTACTCCGCCACGGCCTGCGGTGCACAGTCATGGCTTCCCTATGGACCACGAAGCACTACCGAGACCCAGAACACCAGTTCTTGGGAGCTCGCCAAGATTCAAGACGACTTAGAACGTTTGGCCTCGGCAGATAGAGCGCACCTGTTAAGGTCGGAACGCGTATACACTATATCTCTATTAAATATATAGACTCCTAAGGATAGGATTAAAAGACTAATTAATTAAAAAGATACTAACTAAAATAAAAATAGTCTATATAATAGATAGTTACGTATTATATAGCCTATATCTTATATAAATACTCTACTTTAGAGTTTTTTTTTAAATATTTTATATTTAGCTACCCCTTTAGTAGCCATAAACTAATTTAATATAGGCAGCTTTATTAAACTACTTTTAAAAACTATATATAGATAAAAACGAGTAAAAAAGTATTACTAACTTATCTACTAATTTTTTTTATATATATTAAAGTCGACGTAATAGATTATAAATATTTTAATTAATTATAGTATAGTATTCTAAACTTTAAATAAAAAATAATTAGTTACTATTTATAATATTTTATAATAGTATTATAATATAGTTAATAGACTTTTTAGGTTCTTAATCTAGTCTATTAATAACTAATAGAGTAGTAAATAGTATATTAAATTACGTTCTTTAATATAATTTAGTTTTATAGAAAGAATAAGAGAATAAATAATATAATAAAAAAAGAAATAATAATAAAGTTAAAAAAGAACTAGCTATTAGCTAATTATAAAGTTGTTAGGAATTAGGGTAGAATAGTAATATAGCATAATATGTAAAACGAATTAAGTATATATTATTTATAAAAGTAAAAAGATAAATTACTATTAAGCTAAAGCCCTATAACGTAAACTATATATCTTTTATTATATAAATACGCTCCTATTTAGAGCAAAAATATTTAAGTTATAATATTTTTTGTTTAGGACCGCTCTTAGCTTAAGAGTAAGTAATATAGTTTTATATAGTCTATATATATTTATTTAGTACTTTTTAGACTATTTTAGTATAGTAGTATTAAATATTAAAATTAAATATTTTTTTAAGACTTTTTTCTGCAGGTGGCTATTTAGTAGTATAGAGAAAAAATAAGCTAGAAATTACTAGATTCTAAGATTAAAAAGTAGAAACTAGTTTTATAAAAGAAAGCGCTAAAGAGCCGTATTATATATATATAAAAGAGAAATAAATACTCTGTTTTAAAAAACTTTATAAACTAGTAATATAAGCTCTAAGGTATTTTACTATAATATACGCTCTAATTAAGCTAGTAGAAATAGCTTAACTATTTAAGCAGTTTAAAATTAATTTTTTTAAACTTATAGTAGCTATAGAATTAATTTTAAAAAAAGCTTTTTTAAGTAAAATTTTAGCAGGTAGCGTTGCTAGATAATAAAGTTTTAAAGTAAGAAACCAATTATAATAGGCGCGCTAGCATTAGTAGCGTAAAAAGTATTTATATAATTTTTTTACTAACTTTTTTAAAATAATTTTTACTCTTTTTATACTTTTAACTATTATTTTTATATTTTCTCGTACTATCTATACTGTTTTTATACTCTTTTATTTAATTTAATTTCTTTAAATAGCTTTTTAAGCTCCCTAACTATTATAAATATTATAAGTTAACTATTTATATTACTACCGCTATAACTATAGTAAGTTGTAATACTCTTCTTAATTTCTACTTTTTAGAGTTTATTTAGATTTTAAGCTTTAATTCTGTCTCTTAAAAACTTTATTAATTTTTATTTAATAGTTTTCCGATCCCTTTTATATTACTATAGTCTATAACCTAAATATAATTAAGAGTAAATAGTATTTTAAGTATTATATATATTTGTATACTAATCGAATAAAAAGTGTGGCTGTGGTGGCTCGGGGCGACTAAAAGGGGTTTCAAAAAAGGAGGAGTATGTGTATACCTTTATTAAGTATTATAAACTTACTAAAATTAGTAAGAAACTAATAGAGTTTAGTCTTTTAGTTTTTAGTAATTTACTTACTATTATTTTTTAGCCTGTAATTGTACTTTATAAAAAAAAGTAAATAAAGAAAAAAAAAAGTATAAAAAGTACTAATAAATGGCAGCTTAGTAAAATTAAAATACTATTTAGTTTTAGATAAGAATTACTATAACTTAGATAGATACTCCTATATTATAATATTTAGTAGCTTACCTACTTTTTTTATAAAATAATACGTAACTACTATAAGCTTTAAATAATTTTCCTATATCTCTAATAGATAAAAATATACTTACTTTTTTAAATTATATAGTTTTATAGATCCCTTAATTTAAAAAAATACTATTTATATATTATTATAAGCTTAATAAAATCTACCTAAAATTTTATTTTATATAGGTTTAGGCACTATAATAGTTTTAGTTATTATTTATAATTCGCTCCCTAAAACTCTAAAAAATCTTTTTAATAATACTAATAATTTTTTTAGTTCTATACCTATATTACGCTTTATAACCGCCGTTTATTAGCTATTTTATAAGTAAATAAATACTATATAAGAAGCTTAATATTAATAAAAAATTTAAAAAGCTTTTAAAATTATTAATTCTGTCTAGCCTATTTCTTTAGTCTAGCTTTTTTAAGTATAAGGCGCTATTAGCGCTTTTTTTAATCTAGCTCTTTTAAGCTCAATTAGGTTAAGTTTAAGAAATAGGCCGCGCCCTATAGTAAAAAGTAAATCTAAAAATAAATCTAAAAAAAAATAAAAATAATAAGCTATTTATTTTACAAACTCCGTCGCGCTATAAAAATATAAATAATATTAGTAAAAGATATTTTAAGCTTTTTAGTTTATAGTTTTTTAAAGCTTTATCTATCTTTTTATATTAAAATAAAAAAAGTTTTAGAACTATTAAATAATATTTATATAGCTTAATATTACTAATATTTTATAGGATTAAAGCGCCCTATATTTTATTTTTATTATTTAGGTAGTACTCTGTCTAGTAAAAGTAATAGGAGTTATTATAATACTAAGACGTAAAACTCCTATTATTAGGTATATAAAAGTAGATATAGTTGTAAACTAATATATATACTAATATTTTAATTTAGATAATTTAAAAAAATTATATACGTACTATTATAGTTCTAATTATATTTAAAAAATTACTAAATACTTTCTATTTTATTATAAGCTGCTCTATAGTAAGAAGATAGAAAAGCTTATTTATAAAAAAATATAATTTTTTTAATCTACTTCTTTCGATCTTTACTAACGTAGACCTTATAGATTATAAAGCTTAATAAATTATAAACTACTATTAGGTAGATAATTAAAATAAATAAGGACTTAGGCAATAACTTTATAAATAATATTTTTAATAAAATTATTTTACGCCGCGCTTAAACTATTTAAAAGTTTAATAAGCTAGTAAAATTATTAATCTATTAAACTTCTCTATTAGAGTTATTATATAATTTTTATTATTTTATTATTTTTTCTACTTTTTAATTATAGAGTATTTCTAAGTAGTGCGATTTTAAATTATTTATTATAAATAGTAGCTAATAAGCTATTTAATATTTAATTTAAAGCGCGTTACGCTCTATTATTATATAATTTCTTAAAATTTTAGTTTAGTAATATTTTCTTTTATATTTTTAAAATTTAGTTATTTTCTAAATTTTTAGAATTACTAAGCTAAAAGAGCTTTTATTAATCTATTAGCTAGTATATTATTTATCTAAATGAATTTAATTTTAAAACTCCCTTTTAAATATTTTTAACGTAGTTATATATTCTAAATATCTATATAACGTAAATAGATAGTTATATACTTATTTTTACCTATAACTAGTCTAATTATTTATTAGTTATGATAAAATATACGCTATATAGCTCTAAAATTTAAAATAAGTTCTTTAAAAAAGCGCTTTAGAGCTATTATTTCTTTATTTATATATTTAAGCGCGAGAAGCTCTACTTTAGTAGTTAATTATATTTGTATACTAATCGAACAAATAGTGTGGCTATGGTGGCTCGGGGCGACCAAAAGGGATTTTAAAAAAGGAGGAGTATGTGCATGCCTTTATTAGTAGTTAATATTATAATAATAGCCTACTTTATAGCTTTTTAAATAATTACACCCCTAAATAGTATAATAATATAGTTATATAAAAATTATTTACTTTTTAAATTATCTGTAAATAAAGCGTTTAAATAAATTATAAGTTTTAAGTCTTTATATATACTATACTAGATCGCTTAAAAACGTAATTTATAAAAAAACGTAATTATATATTCTATTACAGTAAAGTACTCTTTACTTAAATTAATTAAAAAATAAAAATATTTTAAAATAGTAAATACTATATCCGGTTGTATTATAATAATAATATAAAATATAAATTTAACACGCTTTTAATATATCTTAATTTTAGTTTTTATTACTATTTTTTTATTCTTAACTAGCTCTTCTAATAGTAAAGGCGTTAGTAAAAAAAGTGCTAAATTAGCTACTCTAAATTTTTTTATAATCTTTTTAATATATAAATTATAGATTAGTATAATTATCTAATCTTTTTAATTTTTAATTACTTATATTTTAAAATACTATTTTATAGTTTAATATACTTTTATTTTGTATATTTCTAAAAGCTTATTATACAGTTTAAAAGCTTTTTATTAATAAATTTTATAGTATAAAAGTAAGATATTATCTATATAAAAAAGTATAAAGATCTTATAATCCGAATTAAAGAATAAGTAAAACTTTTTTTTTAAATAGATAAGACTAAGCTTAGCTAGAGTACTAAAGTATTTCTTATACTATAGTATAGGTAAGTCTCTTAGGCTATATAGAGCTTAATTAAGCTTTATATAATTATTTTTTTACTTATAACTATTAGGTAGTTTATACTATACTAGATTTAAAGAGTTAATTAGTATATTAAAAAACGTACTAATTATATTAAGCTATAAAATTTTTAAATTAAATTTTACTATAATTACTATAATTATATAAAAAGAGTACGCTATAAGCGTTGCAGTATATATTAATAAAAGTATATTTTTTAACTAAAAGTTATCTTTAATAACTAGATAAGCTTTATATTTTATAAAGTAATTATCCTAATTAAACTTATAGGTAAATATTTACTTAAGTAAAATAGATATTTAGTACTACTAGAGTGCGTAACTACTTACTAAATTTATTTTTTAAAAAATATAGTTTATTCTTTATATATAGCCTAGTAAAAGAGTAGGCTAAATAGATATAAAAAAATTACTTTTTATATTACTAGTTCTTTTAGAAGCTCGTCGCGGTATATATAAGTTTTATTTTAAAATATTATTTTTTTTAAGGCCCTATTCTATATAGCAGTTTAAACTATTATATTAATAATTATAAACTCTTTACGCTCTTCCTATATAAGGTTTATACTAAATATAAATATATTTATAAAATTATACTAGAGAGAGCTATTTATATTATTAAATAAAGTATTTATAAATTTTATATTACGTAATAACTTACTCTCTAGATTAGGACTTAATAATATATAAATACTAAAGGGGTTTTTATTTCTACTCCCTAGTTTATTAGGATCTTTAAAATTTAACTTATATTACCTTTAGCTCTATTAAATAGCTAAATTATAGTCTTTTATAAGTCTCTATATTTTATAAGTATAAATATTAATTATTTTATTTAACAAAAGGAGCTCTATATTACTAATTTAAATAATAGTATTAAATAAGCTTTTATCTACTATCTAAAAATCCTATAGGCTCCTTACTCTAAACTATTTTATTTTTTTACTAAAATATACTTTATAAAAAATACTAAAGTATTTACCTTTTTTAGAGTTTATACTTTTAGGTTCTTTAAGCTTTAGGGTAGGCTAAAGAGAAATTAGACTAATATTAATATTATATAATATATAGATTTACAACTGTTAGCTAGTTATACTAATAGCTTATATATATATTACTTATATAAAGCTTTACTTACCTAACTAGTTAAAAAAATAAAATAAGACCTGCGCTAAAGTATCCCTAAGCTACTATTTAGGTTATATAATATTCCTACTAATCCCTAGCTTACTAGAGTTATAAACCTATATATTAAAAATTTTATTAAACGCCTTATTTATATCTATAACCTTAATAGTATATAAAATATTTATATATTTTATAGCCTCTTCCTATAAAATAGGCTAATCTTTTTTTTTTATAAAAAAAAATTTTATTAAACGTAATATTACGCGTTATAATAATCTAGTTAAGTAATAATATTCATATTTTATAGATATTAGAAGCTACGTAACTAATTAAATACTTAATATAAATATATAGATTTACTTTAAATTTATATTTATTATACTTAGGTACGTAATTTCTGTTTAAAGAATATATATAATAATTATAGATATATATATTATTTTAATCTAGACGTAGATCTATTATTTAGTATTTTATAAGTTTAAATTTATAGTAATAGATATACTATTTAAACTAGCTATAAAAGACCTTATTTAGAGATTATATATTCTTAAAAATTACTAAACTAATATTATAAAGCGCTGTAACTACTTTTATAACTTTTAATTAAAGCTTTTTTAGTAAGTTTATACTAAGTCTTATAATAATAGTTTTATTAATAATTTTTTAGTTAATGCATTTAGCGCCACCGTTTAGCTTATATATATAGGAAGATAGTATTTTAATACCTATACTAAGCTTTTCTATCTATTTTTTAAAGCGTAATCTTCTATACTATAAATAGGTAGTAATATTATTATTTTAGAAAATTTTTATAATTTTAAGTTTATACTAAGTATATACCTATATAGTAAAGCTTAAAAATACTTTTATAAGCTTTAAAAATAACTTTACCTATAAACTTTATATATAAATTTTCTTACTATAGTTATTTTTAACTTATAATATCTACTACTTTTCGAGTTTTTTTTAGGTATATTAAAACAATTTTATAAAATACGCTAGTATAGTTATAGTAATTTTTTTTTAATTTTTAAAAAATTACTTAAGCTGCGTATATAAAAAAATATTACTTGTAATATATACGTTTAGTATTTAAAATATAAATATTTTACGCTTTTTAGACTAGGGTATATAAAGTTTTTTAATTTAAATATTTTATTTTTTAGTACTATATATCTTTAGTATTAATACGCGGATATATTAACTATAAATAGAGCTTTTAATATACTAATATTATACTCTAAACTAAAAAATAAAAAGATAAAGGTTTATATTTAATAAATATAAAGATATACTTATAAATAAGCGTTATAAGTATAAAACTCTATTTTAAAAATGCTATATATAGTATATTATCTAAGCTTAAATACTAAAGTCCTTTATTATATAGACAAGTTTTAAATACTATATTTAGGTAAAATCCTTCTATAATAGCTATATTTTTTAATATATAATCTTTTATAGAGTTTCTATTTAGGCTATTTAAAGTATTTTTAATTATATAAGTTTTTATACTTAAAACTAAAAAAGCTTATATTTTAGTTTTAATAATATAAATACTATTAGCTTTTTTAAAAGATCTTAAAATAAGTAGTAATCTATTATTTATTAAATATAAAATAGTACTATTATTAAGAATAGTATTTTTAAAAAGTATATAAGTAGTATAATTCTATATAAAATATATACTATTATTTTATTTTCATTTACTATTTATAATAAGTAATAGATTAATTACTATATATATTAAAAAGCTAAAAAATTTTAGTTTATTAGATTCCTTACTATATATAATATTCCCCTTAAGCTATCTCTTTTATATAAATATATTACGAAAAGCTGTAAATTTATTAAATTTAAAATACTTAAAGAGCTCTTTTTTATCTTTTTTAAAAAGCGGTATAGTATAACTAATATAAATATTTATTAATACTATCTATAAGTAATAGTATTTAATAAATTTTTAATAGTATCTTTTAGGTCTATAGGGGTATTAGTATAACTTACTTTTATTTTTTAGCTATAAGCTATTTAATTAAAAAAATAGGCTTTATCCGCTAAGTATTATAAAATTTTTAAAACTCTTAGTAGTTAACTTAATAATTTTATTTTATAATATTACTTAGAAGATTTTTCTTACTTTTATTAGAGAGAGCTTTTTACTTTTAAATATTAGTTTTTAGATTTAGGTTATACGTATCTACTTTACTTAATTATATATTAATTTTTTACTAATAGTAGTAAAAAAGTTAGTAATTATTAGCTTATATTAAATATTCTGGCCCGAAGAAAAAAGAGCAGAGGCGACGGTGGCCTAACACTACTAGTGTACCGAACTTTAGCACGCCAAGCCACACGCCAAGCTACACGTCAAGCTACACGCTAAGGCTGCAAGTTCGAGTCCCCTACTAACCTATAACGAAAATATTTTTTGCCGATCCTTATATACGCTTATTTTTTGACTGTATCTAGGGGAATAACTTTTTTTAGCCTATACCTTTTTTGGACTAGTGTCTTGACGCTACACTTTACCTCTCTTTACATAATATTAAATATTACTAAGCTCGTATACCTTTACTTTTATATAAAAAGCTTTTTATTTAAAATACTATAGTTTAGGAGCTATTCTTCTATATTTTATTTTTTTTTAAATAAGTATAGTATTATTATTATATAATATTCTTAGCTACCGTATTAGTAGTTAAAAGCTTTTATTTAAAAAAATAAATAATTAAATAAGTTAAAATATTCCCCTTAATAGCGTAATATATTTAAGCAGCGCTTATAAGCTCTAGAGCTACTATTATACTAATTTAGTTTTAGATATTTATTATTTAGTTTACTTTAATAGTATAATTAGTTAAGCGAGCTTAGTATATAGTTATTTTAGTAGTATAGTTATAGTAGATTTTTATAATTTTAGTTTTAAACGCTTTTATAATACGTAAAAGCTCTAGTATTTAAAAAAAATTATTAAGATTATTAACGCTTTTAAGGTTAGGATTAATAAAATTTTAAACGTAGTAAAGTATATACTATATTTTAAATTATATATACTAAGTTAGCTAGCTCGCTGAGTTAAAAAAACGGATATTATTAGTTAAAAAAAATAAAGTAGCTTTAGTTATTATAACGCTTAAAGAATTATTAGTTATAAGGTTTACTAAGCGTTTAATAGTTAAAAATATAAAATTTATTATTAGTATATAAATAAAATAATACTCGCTAGGTCTATAAAACTAAAAGCTTTTAAATATAAAGTTATAAAATTAATTTAAGCTTTAAAAAATAGGATTTTTAATAATTAAGTATATAAAAAAAATCTTCTTTTATTTTTAAAACGCTAGACTTATAACTATAAAGGAAAAATAAGTTAAAAATTACTAAATTCTAAAATTAAAGAGTAGAAACTAGTTTTATAAAAGAAAGCGCTAAAAAGCCGTATTATATATATATAAAAGAGAAATAAATACTCCGTTCTAGAGAGCTCTCTAAACTAATAATATAAGCTCTAAAGTATCTTACTGTAATAAGTAGTATTTAGTACTATTTATTTTTTATTATTTTTATTAGGTCTAGTTAATTACGTAATAAGCTAATTAATAATATTATTTTATTAGCGCTAGCGTCTTAGCGTCTCTAGCTATAAAATTAGGCTTTAGGGACTTTTACTTCTACTTTTTACTTTAACTTTAATTTTTTTTTTTAAAGGTAAGTATTTTATATAAGGTATAAAGTAATAGAATTAGTACTAATTATACTATATAGTTACTTTAAGTTATAATTAATTATTATCTATTAAATTCCTAACTATATTATTAAATTTTAGTTTATACTACTACAATACCTTTAAAATACTATATATTAAAGGACTTTTATATTAAGTTAATTAAAAAGAATAGATAGTAAATAGAATTACCCTATATTAGTTATATTAGAATTATAGTAAAGTATAATATTCTAAATAGTAAGTATTAGTGCTTAATAGACCCTAATACGGATAAGTAGAAATTATTTATATATAAAGACTACTAAATAAAATCTTATTTTACTTATTTTAATAAAAATACCGCTTACTATATACTAAGTACTAGTTTAATATTATTTAGTACTATATAGTACTAATTATACTAATTAGTTACCCTTTCCCTTAGGGTTATTATTGTAACGTTATACGACTCTAGGCTAGCTGTTTAAACTTTTACTATATTATATAATTAACTAACTTAACGAGCTTCTTATATAGTAATTATAATAACTTTTCTACTAGCGCTAATAACCTATAACCTTTTTAATAGTAATTAAAGCTACTCTCTATAGGATCTCTTAATCCTCTTATAATAACTACTAATTCCCTAATAGTAAGCTCTTATATAACTACTTTATAGCGCCGTAGCGTACCCTTCTTTTACTATTTATTACCTACTCTACTCCTACGCGTACGTATATTCTAATACTTAAATAATTCTAACTATTTTAACTAGTTTTTTCTACTAGAGTTTTACTCCCTTTACTACTTTAAAAAAGTTTCTTTTTTTTATTATTAAAGTACTGCTACCGCTGCCGTTTTTTATCTTAAGTAAAAGAGTTTTACCTCTCTTACGCTGCTATATTATAAAGTATATTATATTTTTATATAATTAGAAGTAGATTTTAATATTTTTATAGGTATTATTAAGGCTAAAGATTATATCTATCTTAAGTAAAAAGAAACGCGTTAGAGTTAAATTAGAATTAAAAATATTAATTAAAGAATTTTCTAGCCTATTAAATAGGCTAGCCTATTATATAGCGCGGAGATAAGAGTTAAAATAGTCTTTAATATAATCTAGCTAGTTATTACTATTAGTAAAAGCTTATACTATACGCTAGAGGTTACCTAGTAAACTAATTATTAAACGCTAAAATACTAACATCGTAGATATAATAATAATAATAAAAGATTTCTAGACTTTAAGTATATAGTATTTATAGAAAGAAGAGAAAGCTATTATAATTACTATTTTAAATACATTATACGGCCTATAGTTCTGCCTAAAATAATAATAACTTATAAATACTTTATTACTATTTTATAGTTATTGCCTTGCTGTTATTACAGCTGCTACCTAATAAGTTATCTATTAAATTATTACTCTACTAGTTGTAAAATTTAAAAAATTCTATATTTAATAGGCTCTAGTTATAGCGCCTCTGTTTTTACCTACCTATATTAAGTAAGGACGTAGTATACACAAAGTTGATACAGCTTCTATAAATAAACGTAAAGAAATACTAATTAGCTACTATATAATAAACTCTAGTATTTAAAGTAATTTAAGACTACTATTAGTAAGGCTTTAGCTAATAATAAAAATAATTATTTTTATTTAGGCTAAAAGGCGTCTAATAAATACTGTATAAAATATAAAGCTAAACTTAAAGAGTATAAGTATTAAGTTATAGACTTTTACTATATTAAGTATTTTACAGCCCTTAAGGATAGCTAGTTTTAATATATAGTTAAGCCTATTATTCTTACGCCTTTTAATATAACTAAGGCGTATAAAATGATTTAGGAGAAAAAAAGTAAATAAAAAAATAAAGTTTATTTATAAGTGTATTATAGCGGATTTAACTACGTAAGTAAACGGTTTATAAAATTTAGGGTAATTTAGTATTAATTATTATATAGTAATAATATTAGATTTTTTAATAAGTTTTATACTTATAATAGTATTTTTTATATTATAAATAAGTATATAGAGTTTAGTATCCTTTTTTATAATTATAGCTATTTAAACTAGGCTTTTAAGAAGAAGTAAAAGCGTACTAAAGCTAAAAATAATTTTAATAACTCTTAATTAAGTCCTAAAAAGAGTAAAAAGGGCGTAAGTATTTCTTATAATAGTATAATAGCGTAGTTTAAGCTAATTTAGTACTTTTTAATATACTTAGTTACTAATATACTTTTTAGAAATCTAGTACTCTTTATAGGGTACTTTTAACTAGCTTAAAAGTTAAATAGAACCGCCGTACTTCTAATAATACTATTTAGTTTTAAACTTAAGTTTAAGCCTTTACTATATTTTTTTTTATTAATTTTTTTTTACTATAGTAACTATTATACTCCTTAAATTTTTAGTTTTACTAGTTTAAGTTTTACTTTTATTAATAGTAATAAGTATAAAAAAGTTATATATTTTAATATTTAATTTAGTACTAATTATCGTACTAAAAGTAGTATAACTAATTTTATTAGGGGTTATAACTATTAGAGGCTTTTATTTCCCGGTAACTTTTTTTAAAAAATAAGTAATAAAAAATAATACTTTTATAGATTTTAGATAAGTAATTAGATAAATTTATAGTTTTTTAAATTCTTATAGTTATTACTGTAATAAATAGGCTTTTAATATAGTAATTTAGGCTAGATAGTATTAATTTATAATAGTTATAGTTCTTATTTTACTATAGTATACTTATATATTTTTTATAATTTTTTTATTATACTATTAAACTACTCTAACTCTTAATAGGGCTATTTTTATTACTAAACTCCCTATAGGAGATACGTATAAAATTATAAAAGTAAAAAGTAATAATTTTATTTTAATTAGGGAATATAGGTCTAAAATAGTCTAGAATAAACTATTAGTTTACGCTAAAAGTCTTTTTAGACTAATTTAGTACTTATAACTATTAAAAAAAAATTTTCTAACTTTTTTAGAGTCTATATAGAATTACCTTAAACTATTCTCTCTTTTTTAGGAGACTAGCCCTAGCCTTATTATACTAGTATATTTTTAGGTAAACTATTACTTTTTATAAAAGGTCTATTCTGCTTTTATATTACGTAGTCTAGTAGGGTTATTCTAAATTTTTTTAAAATAATTTTAAATTATTTTTAAAATCTTTTTAGCGCTTCTATGCTAATTAAGATTTTTAGTTTTTAAGTATTCTTTTTATCTAAATAGTTTTACTATTTAATAAAGTATTTCTATTAACTAGATTTATTATATTTATAATATATAATATATTTTATATTATATATATCGTCGCTAAATTAGTATAATATATTAATTATTAGTTTTTATTTATATAGTAGTACGTCTCGGGGTTTATATAATTCTAATAAAAAAAACTAAATAGACTTATTCTATACTTATAAGTTTAATTTTATATATAATAGGTAAACTATTTATATACTTAACTATTTTATCTAGACCTAACTATTTTTAGTTAATCTTTTTACTTAGTTTTATAAATTGTATATAATAATTTAAAACCTAGACTTTACTCTTTATTTATAAGTTTAGTAGGAGATATTTTTTATTTTAAAGCGCTTTTTAGTACTTCTATACTATTTTTAGTTTTTATTTAGCTTTATTATAGATATTAATAAATTTAGAGGCTAAGTAAAAAGCTTAAAAGCTTTTTTGTTTATCTAGCGCCTATAAGGGCTAATTTAGTTCTTTTAGGCTATATCTATAGTAGATATAAAAGAGTATATACTTAGTAATAAAATACTAACTATTATTATAGGTAAATTCTGTATAGAAGATCTATAACGCCTAATTATTTTATTTTAGATAAGAGAAGATATAAAAGTACTATTTAGACATTTTATTTTATTATTTTATCTATCTATTTATCTATAGGTAGAAGGTAGAAGATAAAATTTACTTTAAGTTTAAATAATAGTAAAGAGTATTCTAATACTTTACTTATATAAGCGGATTTTTATTAGAGAGTACTATTTTTAAATTTTTATAAAGTCTTATAACCTCGTAAATCCAGAACTAGACTAAATTAATACTATTTTAATTTATTTTTATTAGTACGTAATAGACTATTTTAGAGAAATAGTTTATAATTATAAAAATTATATTATATATAATTCTAGTAAAGTAACTAGGGGATAGATTTATAATAAAATTTATAATTACGTATTACTATAGTCTATTAAAAACTAGAAGCGAATAGAAGAGACTATATTATATATTTATATATTAATCGAATAAATAGTGTGGCTGTAGTAGCTCGGGGCGACCAAAAGGGGTTTCAAAAAAGGAGGAGTATGTATATACCTTTATACTTAGTGTCGAAAAAGATAAAGAGACTATATAGCTTATATATTTTTAAGTTAGCGTATTAACAGCGCTTTTAGTTATAAATATAGTTAATAATATTTTTAGATATACCTATCTATATATATTTATATTATATACACTTAAGGGTTTACCCTATACTAAAATACCCTAAAAAAGAACTATTATAGTATTTTATAATTACCCTTATTTTATTTTTATATATATAGGGCTGTATTAGTTTTATTAATTTTAACTTAACACCCTTTAGACTATTTAATTATAAATTATTATTACTATTTTTAAATAAATTTAATTTTTTATCTTTTAGGTCTATTAGGTACTCTAAAATAGTTATCTCCTCTTTAGACAAATTATATAGCCTAAAGTTCTAAATTTTTTTTATAAGTTTTAAGTTACGTTTATAGTTTATTTATATATAAGTTATTATTATAAAAATTATAATTTTATTAACCTTTATAGTAAAGAGCTATATTAGCTTTTTTATAGATACTATAAAGGCTATATTACGTTTATACTTAGCTATTTTAGACTTTAGTATATAATTAGGGTAGTAAAATAAGATATTAGCCAGATTTATTAATTTTATTTTATAAAATATATTAAAATTATACTTAAACAAAATAAGTATAACTATACCTAATACAGTAATAGAGTTTTTATTTATATATATTATTATAGATTATTATAATCTATAAGAATTCTAAAGTAAATACCCTATAGGTATTATTTTTAGTACTTAATACCTTTTATAATAGTAAAAAAGATTTTATTATAAATATTATAATAGTACTGCGCGCTATCTAACTTCTTTAAATAAAAATTAATTAGCTACTACTAAAATAATTTATCCTTCTTAAAAACTAATTAGCTTAAAATAGCGCTAATAGCCTTATTAAAAGTATTAGTTTTAATTTAAGTCTATTTTTTATAATTAAAATACGATAGTATTAGTACTTTAAAAAATTTTTTTAAAAAATTTTAAAAGCTTTTTTATTAGTATCGCCTATATTTATATAAACGCTTTTTGTTTATAGCCGGCCCGCTTTTAGTACTATCTAACACTTTTTAGGTTAATTTAATAAGTAGTAGGGCTAAGTAACAAAAATAGTTTATAAATTTATAATAATAGTTTATAAAGCTAATAAAAATATAAATATTACGTATATAGATAGGTTTAGGCTAATTTTGAATTATTTTAATATAACTTAGGTCTATTAAGAGGCTTTTAAATAAAATAATAAAATTAAAATATTTTATAGATATAGTATACTAAAAATACTTTTTTAGGTTTAAATAAAACGTTACTTTACGTAAATACTATAATTTTTTTTTTATATAACTTTTATATTCTTTTTTAGTATTTAAGAAGATAAGTATATTATTAACACATATAATATAGGTTATATTAACTAATTTAGCTAGTATTTATAATATAAAATGTTAAAACTGCGTAGGTATATTTATTAAGCTAAAAAATATAACTATATACTTAAAATAGCTATACCTTATATAAAATATAGTTTTTTATTTATTATTTTTTATAATACGGACGCGATAGTACGCTTTTTATAAATTAAGTTTAGTATAAATCTATACTTTTATAAAATAGTTTACTAACTCTATAATTAGTAAGAGAGTATTATAATTTTTAATTATAATATTATTAAGGCCTCTATAGTCTATATAAAGTTTTAGACTACCTCTCTTTTTTTTTTATAAAAAAGATAGAGGCTTTAATTAGGGATTTTAATTACTAAATCTACTTACGCTTAAAATATTTTTGTATATATATTTTTTTTTAAAATCTCTAGTTTAGTAACTAAGAGATTATATATAAAATAATATAAAGGATTAATACTAGATTTAAAATTAATTTTTAGATTATTTAATTTATAGTTTATAAGGATCTTAAAATTCTTATTTAAGGCTAGATTTAAAAAATCGGAGTATTTAGGTAGTATACAATATTTTTTATACTTATTTAATTTATTTTAGACTAGAATCTTTATTAACCCTACTAAGTATATATATACTTCAGTAGTTAGGTTATATATAGTATATTTAAACTTTTCTATACTTTTAAGGACGATTTTTTTAATAAAAGTATTATTTTTTTTAGGGTTACTTTTAAAGAGAACTCTTTAAATAATAATATTTATCTTTAGGTTCTCTTAGTTAAAGTAAAATAAGTTTAAAAAAATTTTATATTAAGGGAGATCTGTAATTATAAATAGAATTTATTAAATTTAATATTAACTATATAAATTAGTTAAATCTATTTTAGCTACTATAGTATTATAAATAATTATATTAAAACTATTTATCGCTTATACTAATAATTTATTAAGAGTAGTTACTTTTAAGCCTATCTCTTTTACTAGCTTAGTACTTATAAAATTTAAAATAAACTCTAGGTTTATTAAAGCTTTAATATAGCTTTTATTTATAACTTTAGTTTTTAAGATAACTATCTTTTTAAATTAGTTATATAACAAGTTAAATAAACTACTAATATACTTAACCTTAGGTATTTTTAATAAATAGTTTATAATAGTTTTAATATCGGTAGTAAATATTATAATTACTTATACTTTTTTCCTTTTTTTACCTTAGTTAATAACGCAGTCTTATTAGTCGCTTTTTTAAATTTAAAAGCTACTAGCTTATTTTTATACTAGCAGTTAGAAGTATAGTAGCCCTTTTTACTATAATAGTAATATATTAGCGTATTAATAAAAAATTATATTTTAGTTAGTACTCTATTAGACTAGTTAATACCTAATTATACTTATTAGTTTTACTTAAAATATTTTTAGAGTTTAGTAAATTTCCTTATATTTTATATATTTTTTTTTAGGTCTTTATATTTTAGAATTACTAAAATTAGTTATCTTTTATATTAATAAAAAAATTAGCCTTTTTTTTTATTTTAGTAATAGTATTAATTTATTATTTTTTTAAAATCTGTAGTCTAGCCTAAAAGTTTTTATTTAAATAGTTTATAAAGCTTCGGACTCGTTAAAATTTTTTACTAGCTTTAAATATATTTAGCTTTTTCTAAAAAGAATAAATATAGTTTAAAAGTTTTATAAAAAAACTACTTAGATAGTTAAATAGCTTATTTAAAATTAATTTTAATTTTATTAAACTATTATAGTAGTCCTCTAAGGGTATTTCGTATTTTAATTTTTAAAAAGTTTTAAGTTTTTTTTATAAAATAGATTAGTACTAAGTTTTAAAGTAACTTTAGTCTTTTAAGTAATTTAAAACGAATTATTAATATAGGTAATAATAAATTTAACCTTTAATATCTCTATTAGAAAATAGGTTAATAATTAGTAAAAATAGCGTTTATAATTATTCTTTTAAAAATTAAAGTTATACCTACCCTTCTTTTTATAAATATAAGAAGTCTTTAGTATTAATAGGCGTATAACTAAAATAAAAACTAAAATAGTATAACTTTATAAAATAGTTAAGTTTTTTATAATTATAGTTTAGTTGCCTACGTTAAAATAATAAAAAATATTAAGTAATTACTTTATTTTTTTTTTATTTTTAACCCGTCGGGGTTAAGCGTATACTTTTTTAAAATTAGTAAATACTAAGAGTCCTAATTAAAATAAAAATATTTAATTATAATAGTTAGTAACTATTTATACCTTTTTATATTTAAATAAATTTAATAGAGGCGTTTCTGCGGCTTATATAAAACTTTAAAAAACTTAAATATTAAAAATACTAAAAGGGGACTTAAAATTATTTTTAAGTTTTTTAATAAATTTAGTATTTTATAGAACTAATATATTACGTATAATAGGGTAATAAAACTTTTTTAAACCTATATTATACTAAATTACTTTTAAAGATAATACAACAATTTAAATATTAGAAATTAAAATAGAATAGTAATATAATATAATATATAAGACAAATTAGGTATATATTATCTATAAGGGTAAAGAGATAATATTTATATACTAATTAAATAAATAGTGTGGCTATAGTAGCTTAGGGCGACTAAAAAGAGTTTTAAAAAAGGAGGAGTATATATATACCTTTATACTTAATATATTAAAAAAGTTAACTAAGGCTAGATTAAAAAAGAAATAGTACTGCGCTAACTACTAATGTACTAGCGCGCTTAGCGCGCCCCCCTAAAAAAACGTTAAGTTAAAAAAGTAAAAAAGTTTAGTAATGACACTGTGTTCGTTCGTGGAGGAGAAGGTAAAGAGATAAATTACTGCTAAGCTAAAGCCCTATCGCATAGACTATATATCTCTTATTATATAAGTACGCTCCTGTCTGGAGCGGAGACACCTAAGTTATAATAAAAGTAAGTTATTTAAACTTTTTAAAATAATAAAATATATAACTTTTTATATATTTTTAAGTTATAGTTATAGTTTTTTAATATTAGTTATATTAATTATTATATAGGCCGAGACCTTATTTTATAAATTTAGAGTGCAATTCAGATAAAAGATAAAAGTAATTTAGTTTTTATTAAAATACCTAATATTTTTATTTCTTATACTGGGTAAAGACAATATAAATAAAGTCCTTATACCCGAACTTAAACTAAATATAAAAATGGGTAAGTTATATAAAGTTTTTTTACTCCTTTTTTATTATATATAAAAATATATATATATATATATATATTATATTATATTATAATAATAATCTCTATATTAATATTAATTTAGATTAGTAATTTTAATAAAATAACGTCCCTATTTATAAAACAACGAACGTTTTAACCTAGTTTAAAAATAATAAAATAATACTTTTTTTATATCCAACCTATAGTCCTGATTTAGTCCCTATAGAAAATATATAAAGTTATTTAAAATCTAGACTACATAAAAATAAAAAGGCTAATTTAGGTATAGAATTATATTTATAAAATATAGAGTCTTTTAAAAGAGCTATTATAAAAAAGTAGAATAATATACTATAAAAAGTTATTAATAACTATATTTTATTCCTTTCTAACTATTATAAGGTAGTTATAGAAGCTAAAGGCTTCTATACTAAGTATTAGTAATTTATTATTTACTAGTTTATTATTAAAAATTTAAAAAAGTAACTTTTATATACAATTATATATTTAATATATAAATATATAATTATATTTTATATACTTATATATATTAGATACTATTATAATATAAACTCCCGAGCAGGAGTATAAAAGGCTTATTTATTTTTTTATATTTTATTTTTATTATATTTTACTCTGCCTACTAACAGTCCGCAAATTAATAATATTATTATAAACTTATTATATAATTTAGAGTAAAATTTTTTTACTTAATTCTACGCTAAGTCTTTATAGTATCTATAAAACTTTTTACTAAAATAATAATACTATCTAAACGCCCGCTAGTAAAATAAGTTATATATATATTTAGCTTACCTAGCAGTCTTATAGGATAAAAAAGAAGCTATTACTTACTATTTTTAATACCTACGTCGCCTATAGGTACCTATTATCTAATTAGTAATACTCGCTACATAAAAATAAGCGCGTACTTACCTAATTTACGCGCCTTAGTAAGACTTTCTAGAGTTTATAATATTTAATAATTTTTTTTTATTTTAGATCTTATAAGTATACTAATAAATTTATTTTATTTTATTAGCCTACTCTTTAAATTATTCTATTACCTTTAGCTTTATTAACAACGCTAAGTCTTTTAGTTTTTTTTATTAACTACTCGCTTCTATATAGTCTTTATTTTATTAGTTTAGAATCTATATATAACCGCGTATATAGCTATAATAGATAGTAGTATACTAAAGAGGACTTTAAAATAGCTAAAGATAATATATTTAAAAAAACTATATTTCTATAAAAAGTTACATACGTATAGATTAGCGTAAAACTAGTTAATAAGTTATATATAAATAGAAGGATCGTATTTTAGTTAATCTTAAATTTTATTTTAGTTTAGAGTTATACTATATTTAACACTATTATTAAAGTAGTTAGTATAATAAGTATTTAGCTAAAATTAGTATAGTAATAAATATTTTAAAATAAAAACTTATTAAGATTATAATATAGTAAAATATAACTTTAAGAAATAAGAGTTAATAATATAGTATAAAGTATAAGATAAACGGTCGGACTTAGTAGCTTAAAAACTAAATATTTAGTTATATAAACTCTAGATAATAGCTTAATAACTTCTTTTAGTCCTAAAATTTATATATCTAATAATCCTCTAGACTAACTACGTTATATATAATTATAAGTAGTAATTACTAATAACTTTAAGAATAATTATAAGCAGTCGCTAATTTACGGATATATAATTAGAGTATAAATATTATTATATTTAATAGGGTACCTTACTCTTACTAAAAGGAAGGAGTATAACTTTTAAGAGTTTAAAATTTATACTACTCGTATATAGCCTCGTTATATATAAGCTATTTAGTATTTATTAAGCTTTTATTATTACATTGTACCGCGGCTTTATAAAACTTACGAAGTATATTAATTAACTATTATAATATATATAAAAACTAGTTATTTTATATATTAAATAAAAAGTTATAATAGTTTAATATATAGTTCTAAAAATGTTTTATATTAACTAAATTTTTTTTCCCCTTAGAGACTAACTAAGCAGTCCCTAATATAGTAAATATAGTACGCTAGTCTTTTTCTTTAAAATAGTATTATTTTTATATTTTTAGGTCTTATAACTAATAAGTTATATTATTTTAAAAAAGATAACTTTTTAATTATTTATTTTCTAATATTATTTCCCTATAAACTATATACTAAAAAATATAAGTTTAAGTTGTATATTTACTAATATAATAATATTTATAATATTTTTTATATATATTTATTTTTTAACTGTATTTAAAAAAAATATTAATTTATATCTTTTTTAAACTAGTATTTTAATACCACACTTTATCTCTTATTATATAATATAATAAGATAATAGAATTTAACTATTAATTAACGGTACTGGTAGGGTGGGGGACACGTGTTCGGTCTAAATATCCCATTGAACTAATCATCCCTGAGAATCTCGCTCGCCACGCACTGTTCGTAATCTGGCTCCCAACGGCTAAGCTAGCGACGAACGCCGACGCGTTCCCTCGCCCCGTCCACCGACCGCAGGCAACCCCAAACCGCCCCTCCAGGAAACGACAACCGCCTTCCAGGATATTCTCCTCACTGGATTTGACAGTAACTTATAAAAGTCCAACATGGCCGCCTCAGCGCAAGGTACGTCGCGCACTTTCCCATTATATGCGCGTTCCCGTATTAACTTTTCCTTAGCGCGCATGGAGATTCACCCCTCGAACCCGATGCAGCCTAGCGCAGAGATTGCCTGCAGCACCACCACTGCAGCAGACTCCGTATCCTCGTGGCTGTCGAACGACAAAACGATTACTATTCGATATGTAGATTCGACCGAAGGCGCATTACCTCGCCCTCACTGGGAACTGTTCGATCGCACCAAGCCAAGATACGACGCCTTACACGGCCTCCGAGGCCGGCGTCCACAAGCGGGACCTATGCCTAGGGTAGTGACTTCCGTACCCGACGCCAATCTCAATGGATGCGTTGGTACTGATGAAGACGTCGATGGTGCGAGTGCGTCAACCCACCGCAAGTTCTCAAATAGCAGCATCCCTACCGTTGTAGTAGAAGGTCTCCAAAGTGGCTGGAATAAACATGTTGGCGCATCAGAAAATGTCCCTGTCGCTGGTATCGCAAAACGACCGCCGCGGCACATCCAAAGCACCTGGACCTCTCCCATCTCCAAGAAGGGGAAGCGGCGTACAACCTACATAAACGCGGATATCGACTCCACTTCCTACTGGACAGAAGGAACACTAGAAAATCATGATGATGTTCCGGACCAAGGAGAGGTCTTAGCTGCTGATATAGAAAGGGGGGAATCCGGCTCAGAATCCGAAGCTGCATCAGAAGCTGCAAGCTCAAGCGCTTCTTCCGTTAACCACTCGCAGCCGTCTAAACTGCCTGGTACCATTTCTATACCACTTTTTGGTCGAAGGGCAGAACGTCTTGCCAAAGCAGCAGCGCGACAAGCAACATTGGCTAGACTTACCACTGATGACTCTGTCGACGTTTCCGCTGAAGCTCACCGAATAGCTCAAAATCACGAGAACCTCAGCTTTCATAAGAAAAGAGCTGTTACTACCGCAGTCTTTAACCGCGGCCACGGTCTTCGCCCTAGAGCGCGGCATCCTGCACCTGCGTTTGAGGATAACGAAGAAGAGGAAGAGGACGAGGAAGACCAAGATGACGATTGGGACGATGACGATGGAGGAGATCAAGACAACGACGTGGATATGTATACGGCACAAGCTTTCCGCGCTCCTCAGAAGTCAAACCACAAGCGGCGGACGCAAGACGATGGCAATACAGACCATGTCCCTGGCAAAAAGCGCAAAAGCACTCCACCGACCGCATTAAAATTGAGGCGTAAGATTGGTTCTATCTCAGGTGCTGGCGCTGCAGCTACATTCTCAGCCCCAAGCTCGAGTGCATCCACACCTAAGACTCCCGTCTCCGGCTTTAATCGAACAAAGAACCGGAAGGGAAGGCAATCCGTATCCAACGTCAAGAAACCATTCAGCTGTGATATTTGTGGTGAGAGATTTGGCCGTCAGGAGCACCTGAAGCGGCATGTGAAGTCTTTGCATTCAGGAGAAAAACCATATCAGTGTCCGAGCTGCGGCAAACGATTCGCTCGTAACGACAACCTCACCCAACATACGAGAACGCACGCAGCTGGGCACAGTGCGGTGACATTGAACGGTATGACGGGGCAGACTGGCTTATACGTCGCACAGCAAGGTAGAGGATATCAGCCCACTAATGGATTGGGATTTCGGCAAGCCGAGGAGGGTAGGACTGAGGGAGCCTTGGACAAGGATGCCCGTGTGCGGCCGCAACAGATTGCGGAAGACTGCCAATATCGTCTTGATAATTAAAGTAAGCTTTGAGTCAGGAAAGGCCCGCGCCTACGTGTATAGAAATATTTGCTAGATAGATACGCTTATTACGATAAAGGCATTATAAACTATTATATAATTTATAGTTAGCTAAATAGTATTATAAGATTATATACTCTCTAGTATAGTTTTAACCTTTTTTAAATTTTTTATTACTAAATTATACTCTATTTAGTTTAGTCTTAACTATGTTCTTTAATATATTAAGTGAAATAATATATATAAGTAGACTAAACTAAAATATTAACTCTAAAGTAAATAGTATAAATTTATATAAAAAATATATAATAAGAGTAAAGTCTTATAAAAACTACGTATACTTTTAAATTAGTAGTTATTACTTTTTAAAGCCAGTATATTATTATATATTTCTCTTATTTATAATAATTATTAACAGTAAATTATAAAAAAACATATATTAGTTTTAAATATAATAGAACATAAGAATTATAGAGAAAAAATAACCTAAAATTACTAGTTTCTAAGATTTAAAAAATTAGAACTATTTAATAAAAAGAAGTGTAAAAGAGCCGTATTAAATATACGTAAAAAAGAAATAAATTCTCTATTATAAAAAGCTTTATAAACTAATTATATAAGCTCTAAAATATCTTTCTACGACAGTTACTTTTAATAATTTTTATTTAGTAGTTCTTTTATACTTTTACCTTTATTTAATTTCTCTTTATATATATATATATATAAGTATATATTTTATAGTTACTCTAGCTATAGCCTAAAGTAATAAATTCTATTTTTATAGTATACCACTAACGCTTTTATATTTTTAGCAATATTTATTATACGGCTTTAAAATAATATAATAATAGTATTATATAAAATAATAAAAATATTTATTCACTCTATATACTACTATTAGATAGTTTAATTATTATATACTAAAGTAATAATACTAAGTTTAAATATAGTAAGTATTACTATATATAATTAAATAATATATATATACTATATAGGGTTAATAAAATTAGGTTCTATAATTTGTAAATATTTTAATTTTTAATATACTTATATATAAAGTGTAAAAATATAAGTATTTATTTAGTACTATATAGAGATTTAATAAAAGACTTACCTATGTTTTTTTAAGACTTTATTAATTTTTATAGTAAAGTATAAATACTATTTAAATTTATTAAATTTAGTAATATTAATAAATATTTATATATTTATATATTAACTAAATAAAAACTATAGTTTTAGTAGCTTAGGGTAAGTAAAAAGGATTTAAAAAAAAGGAAGTATATATAGATCTTTATACTTAATATATTAAAAATGTTAAATAAGGCTAAATTAAAAAAGGTATAGCACTATACTACTACTAGCGTGCTTAGCGCGTCCCCCTAAAAAATATTAAATTAAAAAAGTTAAAAAGTCTAATATAGATACTACATTTAGTAAAAAAAATATATATAAATACTAGTAGCTACTACTATTTATATATCTCTCCTCTATCGTAGAATTAATATTAGTATAGCTAAATAGTTATTAAATAAAAAAAAGATACTTACTAAAATATTTTTTAAAATATTTAAGTATAAAAATAATACTATTACGACGTATATACTAAACCACCTATTAATAGTATCTAGATTCTAATATTACTCCTCCTCTTATTAATACTAATAATAATATAATTTTAATTAATTTTATAACTTTTAAAACAATGTCTAGTATAGTTACTTAAGCTCTTTTTATAGTATCTTTTTACTTTACGAGTAATAAAGACACAATTTTAAGAAATACTTATTAATATAAATATTTTATTTATCTAGAGGTAGGTAATAAAGAAAAGATAAATTTTAAAATTATAATTATATTTAACTATACGTATAGTCCTATAAATAAAATAGTAGTTTTATTAATTAAAAATATAGTTAAAATATTATATATTAGGTTAGTAGTATTAGTAGCTATAAAAAAGTTATTAATAAGGGCATAAAAAGATATAGCGAAGGTAAAGAAAATAAAAATATATAAATATAAAGGTTTACACATACTCCTCCTTTTTTAAAACCCCTTTTAGTCGCCTACACAGCCACTACAGCTACACCCTTTTATTTAATTAATATATAAATATATATATATATATATACATAATATATAGTTTATGATAAAGTAAATAAATAAAATAAGTATTTTATAAATATAGTAATTACTTTTTAGTATAAAGGATATAGTAGAAGCGAAGATAAAGATAAAAGTAAAAATATTTTAAGTGCGAAGCCTGTAAAGTAATAGATAAAAAACCTTTATAAAGAACCTAGGGGTAGTTAATATTTAAAAGTTTTAGGGAGGGCCTATATATAATATATATTTTTCTTCGGTACGCAGGCTAGGTATATAGATACTTAGTATTATAGTTAATTATTTTTATAAGTAAGAAAGGATTTGTAATTATAAATAATAATATTAACTATTATTAAACGCTATACGATCTGTGTGTATAGGCGAAGTAAAAAGTAATAAAAATAAATATAACCTTTATTTTATATAAAAATAAAGTTAAAAAAGTAATTAACACGTTATAATAGTAGTAATTGGCTAGTAATTATATAAGACTTTTTACTACTTATATTATATATATAGTTTTTAAAGTAACTATATTATATTATACTAGGTATTTACTACTATAAGTTATAAGTTTAACATTAACTACTAACCTACTAGTATACGTACTATTTAATTAAGTAGTTATTTAAATAGATAATAGACACTTAATTAACTTTTATTTTAGCTTTTAATAACAACGTAGATACTATAGTATTTAATAAAAATTTTTTACTACGTTTATATTCCTAATTGGTAGTTTAAATATACTTATTACTTTTTAATTAAATACTTAGTATATAATTAGTTAACGTTAGAATAATAGTTATAAAAAAATATAATTATTTTATATTTAGAATAGATCTTACTATTATAATAAACTTCTTTTATTATAGCTATCTTCTTTATTTTATTATAATATAAAGGCCGGCACTTATTTATTTAGTTATTATTATAGTTATTATTGGTCTTTTTATTAAACTATTAATTTACTTTTAATAAGTTAGTTATATAACTATTACAAGCTTAGCTTTAGTAATTATTTACTAGTTACTTTTAAGATTATAAAAATATAGCTAACTATACTACTTACTAGTTAACTCGCGATACTTTAAGCGCTGCTTACTTATTACCTATTATAGGGAGGTAAACTCAAAAAAGAGTACTTAAAAAAAATACCTTTTTTAAAATAAAATAACTTTGTAATTAGTAAGCCAAAAAAATAAAAAAAAAATATTGTTTTAAAGAAAACGATTAGTATATTTATTTTACCCTATTAGGGGCTGCTTAGTAAGGGGTTTACGGGTTAAAAAAAATAGTAAATATAGAACATTATTAGGGCCCTACTTTAGGCTAGTATAAGTTTTTATTTAGCCTGTGAAATTTGGCAATATTTATATATATAATAATAGACACTATATTATATTAGTATGTAAATTATTTTTATATATTTATATATTAGTTATATAATGATTAATAAAAGTTAAATTTTTAAAATATTAATAATAAACTAGTAATTAATATATTACTAGTACTTAGTATAGTATTCAGAAGATTCTATAATTATTTTATAATAGCTAGGGAGTAATAAAATATAATTATTAATAAGTTTTTATATTTTTTATTTTACTATTTAAAAATAGCTTTTTTAATAGCCTTATCACTTTCTAAACTTAATTCTATACATAAGTTAGCCTATTTATTTTTATATAGCCTAGATTTTATATAATCCTAAATATTTTTTATATAGGCTAAATCAGTGTTATAGGCTGGGTAACAAAAAATATTTTTTTAATTATTCTTAAACTGGGTTAAAACGTTTATTATTTTATAAATAAGGGCATTACCTTGTTAAAAATACTAATATAAATTAATAGTAATATAGAGTTTATAATTATAATATAATATAATATATATATATATTAATAAAGGTATATACATACTCCTCCTTGTTTAACATTCCTTTTAGTTGTCCCGAGCTACTACATCCATATTATTTATTTAATTAATATATAAATATATATTTATATTTATATTATAATATTAAAAAAAGGAGTAAAAGATCTATAAAGATACTTACTATATTTTATCTTCGGTTTAACTTTAGATATAAGAACTTTTTTTATATAGTTTTTAGCAGTAAAAGAAATAGATAAATTAAGTATTTTAGTTAATACTAAATTACTTTTATCTTTTAACTAAATAGTATTATAAATTTAGAATATTTAATCGTAACTAATAAAATAATTAACTTAAATAATATTAAGAATACAAAACAATAATATAAAAATAGATAATATTTAATATATATTAAAATATTAAAATATTAAAATAACTTACTTTATAAGTAACTAATAGCTAGTTCTTTTTTTATTTAATTTTTATACCTTTTTCTATTATACTTTTTATAAATCCTTTCTATTTATATTACTAATTACTTAGAAAATATTTTTTTTAAATTTATATTTTTATTATTTTTTATATTATCTTTAGCGTATTACAATCTTCTTATTAATATTTTTTTAGTTAATTATAGATTTAGTATTACTTATATTAATATTATAACTCTACACTTATAAAAAATACTATATAAGTATTTTTATAAAATCTTTACACTATTTTTTAATAATAGTCTTTAATTTTCTATTTTAGCACTTTTAGTTAAGTCCCTATTAATAATTTATTTTTCTCTATTTAGTATAGTAGAAAATCTACGCCTTTTAACTTTATTTATATCATTATTATTATTATTTTATTTTTAATATATTATATTGTATTATACATACTTTTAGGAGTTATTTTAAAGTGAATATAATTATTAGAATAGAGGCATTTACTTTTAAGAGAAAATTAACTTTAAATTTAAGTTTTATTATATATCTGACTATATTAAAGGAATAGGAGTCTAGGTTTATAAAATTAAAAATATATTATTATATACTATAATATTAGTAATATATTACGTAAGTAGTGAAATATATAACTATAGGCTAAAGTTTTCTTATTAATATAATTTTATTATTAGATTACTAATATACATTAAACAACTACTCACGTAACTTATACTAGGTCTAGGATAGTATAGTTAAAATTTTAGTTAAATATATTTACTAACTAAAAAGTTATAGGAACCTAAAAATGGAGTTAAAAACATTACTATACTTAGGTAATTTTAATGTATTACTCGTAATTAATAAGTAGTAAGTAAAATCTTTATATAGTTCTTAATACCGTTTTTTCTAAAATAGTATTATTTACGTATTTTTAGCCTTATTAATTAATTTTATATAAATTTTTAAAACCAATATCTTTTTTAAGTACTCTTTTTTAAGTTTACTATCCTCTACTTTCTATTTTTTATAAGCTTTTATAATCTTAAACATACTAACTCTATATAGCCGCACCTTTTATAACTTTTTATTTTTTACTTTTTACTCTTTGCGCTCCGCGCTTAGCGCTTAAAATAAGGTACTTAAAATAAAATATTTAGAATAACTTTATCGTCTCTACTTATATAATAATTTTTATATCTTTCTAGATTTTAGTAATACTCTTTTTATTAATTATTATTTATAGTATTTAGTCTTTGTTATTCCTTATCTACTTATTTTTTAGTATTAATTAGCAATATTATAGAGGTTTTACTTAATTAGATTTACTACCTTAGTATATTTACTTTTTTTAGCTTTTAAGTCTTATTCTACTATTCTCTAAAGTTTTAGTATTTTAAACGCTTTTAGGATCTTTATATAAATAATATCTATATTACGATATATCTTAATATTAATAATAGTTAATAAATAACCTAATTACTTTTTACCTACTAGATACTTAACTACTAAGTAATTTTTTATTAAATATTAATTAGGGTTTCTTCTATAGTCGTTATAATATTAATTTATATATATTAATTAAATAAAAAGTGTGTCTGTGGTAGCTCGGGGCGACCTAAAAGAGGATTTAAAAAAGGAGGAGTATACGTATACCTTTATACTTAATATATCGAAAAAGATTAATTTATATATAAAATAAATTTTTATATAGTATACCTAAAACTACGTAAGCTTTAATAGACTTAGCCTATATATAATATACTATAGTATATATTAGCTACTAAACTGCTATAATAATAAGGTAACTTATTATAGTAAAATTGGACACATTAAGTATAAAGGCATACATATACTCCTCCTTTTTTAAAATCCATTTTAGTTGCCCCGAGCCACCACAGCCACACTATTTGTTTGATTAATATATAAATATATATAATAGTAAAAACTATTATAAAGGAGGTATTATATAAAGTAGTTATAATCTATTTTATAGTATAATCCTAATATAATATTTTTATTAAACTTTATCTTTACTTTTATTAAAACTTTTTTAGTAGAAGCGTATATACTACTACTAGTTATAATATAGCTAGTAGCTTATTAGTTTTAGCGTAGCATCTTTATTATTTTCCCTTTTATACGCCTTTTTACACCCGTATATATAATAAAAGCATATATATTCTTATACTATTACTTTACTTTTAGGCTAGCCTATATTCTTTTTAACTTACTTTTAATCATTATATATTATATAAAATTCTTATTTTTCTCTTACAGGGTATTATTCCTCTTTTAGGCAGGGGGTAATAAAAGGTTCTACTTAGCCAATTTAAGTATAGAACTCTATTATATTACTATAATTACTTTATATAGTAACTATTATTTTAATAATTTTATTTAATATAATTTAATTAAGTTTTATAATATTATACTTTTTAAAGTACTAAGTTTAAACTAGATTATAGTTTTTTATTACTATTACTAAAAGGTCTCTAAAATACTTAATAGTTTAATAAAAATAGTCTTTTTACTGGTAGTTTACTCTATATAAATAATTTTAAAATATTACTTAATTTAAATTTTTATAGGCGTCTCTACTATAAATTTAAAATATTATATATATTATAATACTATAACTATCGTCCTCTACTATAAATAATTATATTTAGTAACTATTTTTTACTATGTTTTTTACTTTATATATATATTAGCATATATTTTATACCTTAACTACCTGGAATAAAATAGTGTATATTTTTATTTATAATATAGAGTTAAAATTTTTATATATATATTAAAAATCTTCAATATATTTTTATAAATATTAATATAACTATTTTATATATTTATTTTATTAATCTACTCTTTATATAATATATATATTTATAAATTCTATATAGTAAGCATTATTACTATATATTAAAATTCGTAATAATCTAAAGTTAAAATTTTTTCTATCTAAGACGTACGTCCTTCTAATTAGAATTATCGAAAAGTAAAAGTACGTCTAGACCTTAATCTAGAGATATAAATGTAGTAAGAGAATTTTATTAAATATTAAACCGTGTACGTTATAATTATAAGCTAACTAATTAGAATTATATTTAGATATTTATATTACTAGAATTAAATCTAATTTTATATTAATATACATTTTATAGATATATTTATATATATATATACTGATTAAATAAAAGTCTATAATTATATTATCTATAGAGGTAACTAAAAGGGACTTAAAAAAAGAAGTATATATACTCTTATATTTACATAGATACTATTCTTTTAAAATTAGATTTTAATAAAATTTAGTGCATTATTATTATATATAGAAGATAATATATATTATAGTTTAATTATTATATTAATAATTTTAAATTAAACTATAAATATATTTATTATACTTTAATAAAATCGTATATTATCTATTATATACTTTTTATAAAGGAATATTATTTTTATATATAAAAATATTGTTTATAATATTTATAATAAGTATTAAATGTAAAAAATATATATTGTTTAAGTGTAGAAAATAAAAATAAAATAAAATTAATATTAAAAGTATTAAATAGAGAAGTCTATTATATTATAATATAATAGAGATTTAAATAATTATTAATATAGTTTAGGTAGTAATTACTCTTAGTAAAAATATATATAATATTTTTTTATTAATCGAGTAAACGGTATAGCTATAATGGCTAGAAGTAACACAAAGGGATTCTAAAAAAGAAGAAGTATATATATACCTTTATGCTTAATACGTTAATAAAAACTACATAAAACTAAATTAAAAAGATAAACTTATACTATATTATATATATAGTATATAATTAAGTAAAAGGATATAAATATAATAGGTATAGAGATAACTAAAAATTTTTTTAAAAAACAGAGGAGTATATAGATAGATATATATATATTTATACTTAGTAATCTATACTATATATTTAAAAGTATATAGATTAATTATTAAGTACTATTATAAAACTAGTATTTTTATTTTTTTTATATTAATTTATAAAAGCTATATTAATATTATATATACTATATCTTTAGTTAGTATAACTTAGTAAAAATAAAACTATTAAATTTAAATTTTTAAATTTTATAACTGTTATAATTTAAATTAATAAACTTATTATATCGCGATAGTAATAATAGTAAAATATTAATAAAGTAATAAATTTAAAATAAAAATAGACTAATATAGATAAAACTAATATTATAAGTATAATAAATTATATTAACTATATATATATTATTTATATAAAATAAAAGAATATGTTATATTTTATTATTTAACTCTCTATATATAATATATAATATTTATCTAAAATGAACTATTTATATATTATAATTATTATTTTATTATTATTTCTTCTATACTTTAATTAGCTATTAATTTTAATTATTATATTACTAGTTAAAATATTAGCGTTACAAAATTCTTTAAATTTTCGTTATTATTTATATATTAGAGGTTCGATTCTTCTTCTTATCTTCAGTATTCTTTAAATACGCCTACTTTACTAGTAAAAAGCAAAGTTTTTAAAAGTATAAGGTACTGCTAAGGAATTAATATAAGACTATAAGAAGCTAAAATTCCTATATAAAATATATTATATCTAAAAGTATAAATAAAATATTTAGGCTAAAATTACTATCTAAAGTTAAATAAAATAAAAATTTATACCTAAATAGGCCTAGCGTAGTGAACTAGTTCTAATTAAATAATAGATTAATAGTTTAGTATAACTATTTAATAAATAATAACCTAATTAGGAATTAAAAAACTAGTTCTAGTTTATTTAGGAGATAAAGCACTTTCCTTAAATAGTTAGGTAGCCTTAATATAAAAGGCTTATTTTTTTTTTAAATAAAAAAAACTAGTTAAAATATTAACAAAAATAATATTTTATATAATCTAATTATAGCGCATATATTTTTACCGATTTTTATACTAAGTAAGAACGTAGTATACACTAATCGATATAGCTCCTATAGATAAATAGAAAGACACTGCTCGCACATGGCCTCGTCATGTGTGAGCTGTTCGGCATTCATTGAGTTCTCGTTGTTGCGTTGTGCCGCGGCTTCATGAAGCTCGCGAAGTACGTTAATTGATAGATAAATAGAAAGTAATAAGGTATTTTCGTCTTACCTTATTGAGGAGTGATTATAGGAAAGTTATTTATTAGTAAAGGCTTCGGTTAAAGAATAGCGCATGTACCCTTCTAAGTTTACTTTTGTTTTCATTACTGGCCCTAACCATAGAGTACCTCACAGGTGCTGACGTGCTCAGTAGGTTATCAGGTAAGTGGCCTTATGGAGCAACCCCTCGCAAAGTATCCAAAGACACTGATGACGGTGTCGGATAGCCACAGGAACAATATTGTGAACCATCGGCGTCACTTCCCGCCAACAAACAGATACGCAACCTTGGAAAGTCGTGTGTACATCAACTGGGTTTGCGCACACAAACGGGAGTTAGAGTCACCTGATTCGAACCCGAATGTATATATTCCCTCTTCAGGCGGACACGTTGTCCAGATCTCTCGTTTCCATACTCAGTACAACGGATCCGTTGGTTTTATATATTTTGTATTCGAATCTCTGAATCACTTCCTCTCGAATTCAAGAGTCTGGTCCAAATTTACCGTGGGAGATCCAAGTTTCACGTATCCATGGACGATAGACATACTTCTCGTAACTAAAGCTTATGTCAATCGCCTAGCCTATCAAACGTGCATCCAAAATTCCATCATTACACAGTCCACTGTTTTCTACCATTCCCAATTCCCAGAGCCTACCGATGGTAGGTCTTCGTTACCTTTATCCCGTCCCCCTCGTCGTCGGGATCCCGCTTCCTCTTTCCCTTCACCGCCATCTCGTCACCGTCATCGTCGTCGTCATTGTCATCGAAGGCAGCCCAGGCTGCGAGAGCGGCGTCGAAAAGGGTCTCCATGTTGACACGGCGCTCTGGATCGTCGGGGCTAGCATCACCCCCAAATGAGACAGGATCCCAGACGGCGCCCTCAGCATCAGCCACATCTGCATCCTCCCTGTCATCCCCCGTTGCGTCTTTCTGGCTGGCCTCTGCCTCGTGCAATCCGGGAATGTTCCCAGCCATAGCGGCTTCGGCAGCAGTTTTGAGGTATTCAACCTGGTTAGCGGCAGCCTGGGCGGAGGAATTAGCACCAACTTGAGCCTGTTCGTCGGTTTGTTTGTGGTGGAGCTTTAGGTGGTCTTTGATTTTGTCTTTCCGATCCGATCCGTATTCACAAAAGGCTTCCGGACACTGGTATGGACGGACGCCGCTGTGCCTGAACAAATGGCGCTTCAGGTGATCCTTGCGGCTAAAGCCATCCTCTCCCTTCTTGTTGCAGCCAGGCCAAGGGCATTTATGTGGCTTTGAGAGGTCGGACTTGGTCGGCTTCGGCTGCTTGGGCTCCTTCAATTTCTTACCCTCCGCACCAGGTACGGGCGCCTTCGAGTTCCCAGTCTCGGTGGGTGGTATCCAACCCTCATCTGAATCCGATTCCGAAGAGGAGCCATTGTCGTCTTCGAATTCGCTCTCGGAGAAGTTCTGGTAGCCTTCAGCCGTAACCACTGGGCCACCCTCATGATTGGCACTGGGTGCAGGCTGGTCCATCTCGTTCTCCTCCGCGCGACCTGTTCGAAAGTTAGAGAGTATCTCCAGGCATAGACTGAGCAGACTACCTACCCTTCTTCTTGTCCCCCTTGGCTAAGGGCTTGTGCTCGTCGAGCTCCTTGGGCGGGTTGCTCAGCTCGCTGTCTTGATCGGACTTGTCACCCTCCGCGGGTCCTGAACGAGAGTTATTTAGTGAATCCATCGGCCTTAACAGCTGTGCGGTACTTGCCTTTGTCGACCGCGTCACCAGCATCACCGGGGGCTTGGACACCGCCATCCTCGCCTTCGTATACGAACTCGTCCGGAGCGTCAGCTTCCGATGAGGCGTCGTTGTGGATGTAGTCCAGTGTGGACTTGTGGTCTGCAGTAGCTGAGGGGATGTGAGAAACGGTCGCCCGCTATGTAACAAAAGGAACGTACTTTCGCCTTTGCGCTTATAAGATGAGGCGCCCTTACCATACATCTTGCCAGATTTGCCTTCGGAATCAGGCATCCTAATTTGCTTGATGGTTTTTGTTTGGTTGATTTTGCGGTTGCGCGCGTTCGTTCGGACGGGATTTGGATAGGTTGCTCGCGGTAGCTATAGCCGAGTCTGTCTTCCTGGAGGTAGTTGGCCTTGGGGACTGAGACGAAAGATGTTGGGTGGGTTGTGGCCGCGGCTTTCGGGCTTTTATAGAGATCGTGGACACAAATTGGCTTTAGGTGCAGTTGACTGCTGACACCCAAATAAACCGCACAAATCGCAATTCCTATCAACCCTGGAAGACGGAGGTACTAGAAACGCAATAATATGGTACATATCATGTTGATGAGTCGTAAGTACGGTGGACATATTCCTCCTGCAATATGTCAAACGTGAAGGGGTTGCAGCATCCCATGCTCAGCAATAGCAGACGAAGGAACATGGCATGACCTCTTATAGATCGAACGCGAACAATCAAACGTTTGTTCTAGTCAGCTCTTACCGTGCACAGACTATGTACCTTTTTGTAAGGGAAGAATGCCTTAATATTTAGCAGAGTGTGTCCACCTACAATGTCGCTATTCGAAACCAGAATTTTTTAATTATCAGTAAAGAGAACGGACAGTAAATCATCGTAAGCGGGGACCGCATTATTTAGATTCTAAATGTAGAAAACTGTATTATAAATATTTAAAATAATATACCAGCTACAGTCTAAATCTTAACTAAAAATTATTAACTAATGTTAATATACTATTTATGCTATAATACTTTAGATAAAATATATAAAATAAATTAGAATATAAAATATAAGATCTATATAGTATAAAATTATTTATTTATATAATATATATTATATTATTTTTAGTTTAAATCTAATACATTATTTTAATATAGTAAGTATAAAACGATATATATAGTTTTCTTTTTTTATAATTTCTTTTAGTTATAATTAACTACTAGAACTCTAACCTTAATTAGGTTAATATATATATATATATATATTACTCCGAGGTATAAGTTAAGAGGACTAATTTAACTTTTTTAAATTTTATTTATATTATATTTTATCTACGCACTACTATTATTAACTAAAACTATTATTATCGACTTATACATATTCATCTTTAAAAATTATTATTATAATATTATATTACTCTAGACTAGCTATTTATAATTTAATTGTATTACGTAATTATTATATCTTAACTTATTTAATAAGCATTTTATATAGTATCTATTATAATATTTTTATAAATACTTATATTCTCTTAAAATAATTATTAATTTTTTTAAATAGTAAGCTTGTTTTTTAACTATTTTATACTATCGTAGTATTTTTTTAATTATTAATTATTATTTATTCTACTTCTATATATACGTATAAATAATATTAGCTATTTTTATATTACTTTTAAACACTTTGTTTTACCTGTTTTTAAGTATATATTACTTTTTTTATATTACTTAGTAAGTTTTTCGTGCTTTTAAACTATTATTATACTAACTTTTTTATATTTATATAAAATACAATAAAATGTAGTATTAAAATACTAGTTTAAAAAATTTTTATAAAAAATTATTATTTTTCTAAATATAAATAAAAAGATAGACCCATACAAATAATAAAATAAAATTATTATTTTAGATAGTAAAAAATTTAAACACATACTCTTAGTATAGAGCTTAATATATAGGTTAATACATAGTTTAATATATAATCTAAGATATTACTTAGTATACTAAAATTTAGTGAAAAAATTTTATAGAACTATATAAGTATAAGTAGTTATTAGAGTTATTAAAATTTAAAAGTTACCTTATATTTATAAATAAACAGCTCTATAATAACTAATAAAAAAATATTAAAAATAAATAATTTAAAATAAAAGATATTAAGAAAAACTAGCCTCTTTAAAAGATACGTCTTTTTTAGTAACTTAATATAACGTTTTAGATAGTTTTTAATATAGTCTTACGATTTATTTAAATTATTAATATAATTAAAATAATTATGAAAGTTTAGTTAAAGTTAGTAGATAAATTATTATATATCTAAAATCGGACTTTAAAGTCGTAGCTATAAGAGCTTTTAAAGAAGACTTTTATAAAGGATTATATATAATAAAACGTTATAAATTTACATTTTTAAATATATTATATATATATAACTCTTATACTATAGTTTTATATATAATAATCTATTAAGATTATCTATAGTATTTTATTACTATTATAGTCTAATAAGTTTATTAGTTTAAGTTATTATTCTACTAGCTTTAATATAAAAAATCTTTTTTATTTAATATACTCTAATTATACGTCTCTATTTCTACTATCTATATTAAGTAAAGAAATAGTATATACTAAGGTTATATAGCTTCTATTAATAAATATAAAAAAATAGACGTATATACAGTAAATATATAATAAATCTTTTATATAATTTTATAGTAAGTTTTTATACTAACTATTAATTTTTTTACTAAAATAATAATTTTAGAATTATTTACCAAAGTATATTTTATATATAATTAGTTTACTTAGTAGTTTAATATTATTAAAAAATATTATATTTACCACTTTTAGTATTTACGTAGTTTATTTATTATTTATTTCTACGTTACTAGCAATAGCTATTAAATAATAAAATAAAATAAGTCTATATTAATTTAATCTTTATTACGTTAGTAGAGTATTTAAATATATAATACTATATTGTTTTTTTTACTTTATATCTCATAGGTGTATTAATAAATTTTTTTATTTTATTAATCTAACATTAAAATTTTCAACACTTTTAGTTGATTTATAACACTATTAATAATATTAAATTTATTAAATTTTTATAAACGCTCTACTCTTATATATATTTATTATTAGTTTAAAATTTAGTATATTAATATAGTATTATATAAAAGAGGTATATAGTTATTAATAATAATATATTAAAAAATAACGATTATCTACTAAAGGATCGCGTAGGTATAAGTTAATATAAAATTATTATTAATCTATATTTAAATTACAGAATTACGTTTAAATTAGTTATTTAGAATGAGTATAATAAACGCGTAATAAAATAGTATAGTAATAAAATATTAAAAAATAGGTAATAATAGAGTATAGAGTATATTAAGTTTCGTATTAGTAGTAGGTAAAGAGTAGTTATCTAAAAAGATACTCACGAGTTCGAGGAGACTAATTATATAAAAAAGTTATATATATAGCGATTATTAGTAAGTAATCGTAAATAGGTAATAATAGTTTATTTAATTAACTATAATAGAAATAGAAAATTATAATACATATAATAATAAATTAAGATTATAATAATGATTTAAAATTTAATTAAATAATAAAGAGCTAAAAAATCTAATATTTAAATATAAAAATAATATTACTATATTAACTCTATATACTATAAATATATTAGTTAATATCTTTTTTGGGGGGGGCGTTAAGCGCGCTAGTACACACACTAGCGCGGCGCTATACTCTTTTCGGTATTACTTTACCTAGCTTTTTCGACACATTAAGTATAAAGATATATATATACTCCTCCTTTTTTAAAACCTCTTTTGGTTGCCTATACAGCCACTACAGCTACACTTTTTATTCGATTAATATATAAATATATTAGTTAATATCTAGTATTAAACTATAATACTATACTATTTTACTATATTTATATATTAATCGAACAAATAGTGTGGCTGTGGTGGCTCGGGGCGACCAAAAGGGGTTTTAAAAAAGGAGGAGTATGTGTATGCCTTTATACTATTTTACTATATTATAAGCGTAGTTAGTTCTCGACTAATAATTTTAAAATATTAAAAGTTAATAATTTTTATATACGCGCTTTATAATAAGCTATAAAAAGGGCTAGATATCTATTCTACTATTACTAACTATATATTAAGAATAAGAGAATTTAATAATGCGTATAGAATACTATAATATTATTATATTAGTAAAAATTAATTAATTATATATAATTTAAACAAAATATAGGTTAAATAAAATAATTATAATTTTATTAATATTTTAATATTTAGAAGAATAGTTAAATTATACTTTATATATAACGGATTCAACAATTTATTTTATAAAAAATATTTAATATTTCTATTAAAAATAATAATAGTAATAAAGACTATAAAATATAATTTATAACTAAATACCAAGTATAGAACCATTATATAATTTTTTTATATATTAAATTAATTAAAACTATTTAGTTACATAAGTTTTACTTATTATATATTATAAAAAACTATAAACAGCTACTTTAAGTAGTTAGTCTATATAATAATATTATAAAAGCTTTAGGTAATATTATAAAGAGTAGTGTACGCTATATACTTTATTAACTTTATTTTAAATATAATATTTATATTAAGTTATAGGACTACTATTTAAATAATAATCTATTATATATTAATAATAAAGTTTATATTATATATAAAATAAAGCTCTATATATATTATAATAATTATATCGCTAGATATAACAGTAAGTATAGAATATATATATAATTATTATAATACTATTACTAGCTATACTATATAAATAATATCGTGTAATACATATATATTTATATATTTATATATTAATCGAATAAATAGTGTAGCTGTAGTGGCTCGGAGCGACTAAAAGGGGTTTTAAAAAAGGAGTATGTAATATATATATAACCATTTAATCTATCCTAAAATAATATTAAAATATTAAAGTAAGTATAGTTTAATATATTCTCTGCTTATAGTAAATATATATTAATTAAATATATTTATTAACTTTATATTACTACTATTTTAAAGCCACTATAATAATCGCAATTATATATATATTATAATTCTAATAAATTAACTATTTTAAAAAAGTTTATACTTCTAATATCTTTTTATACTAAAACATACGTCTAGACTTTTATTAAGTATATTTATTATAAGAAAAAATACTTATATAAATTCATAACTAATTATAGTACCTAATTTATATATTAGTTTTAAAATAATTATATAAAAGAGGTTATATAATACTAAAGTTATTTATAGGCTTCTACCTAAAGATAAATAAATAAATAAAAATTATTAATTAGGTATTAAAAGTGTATTTACGCTACTTTATTAATTATTAATAAAATAACTAAATAAAGTTATTACCTATTATATAGTGTAAAATAGATAGTAATATTATAGTAATAGGTATAATAATACTTAATACTATAAAAAAATATTTACTCTATTTAAGTAATAAATCTTCTAGTATACTACTAAAGAGATAAAAGGTAATATATAATATATAAGCTATAGATAGATTTATTATATATATAAACTCTATAGAATAATAATTTTTTAAAACCCGTTTTGGTCGCCTCGAGCCACCACAGCCACACTATTTATTCGATTAGTATACAAATATAGAATAATAACTACGTTTAGTACTATTATAGGTTTAAATATAGTTAAAAACTACTATTATAACCTATCGGTTACTTTTTTAATTTTATTTTTATATAAAACAGAGGTTATATTTATTTCTATTACTTTTTACTCTACTTACACACACATAGGTAGTATAGTATTTAATTATAGTTAATAATTTTTTTTTATAATTATAAATCTTTTTTTACCTATAAAAATAACTATAATACTAAGTACCTATATATCTAGCCTACGTACTAGAGAAAATACCTATTATTTATATATATAAGCCCCTCGTAAAACTTATAAATATTAACTATCTCTAGTATTCTTATAAAGATTTTTATCTATCGTCCTATAGACTTTATGTTTAGAACATTTTTATTCTTACTACTAGCACCCCTAGTAATACTTTATGTAGCTATACTCTATACTCTAAACTACGTATCTTTATTATAAAACTTATATAAACGTATTAACTTTTTATTTTTTATTACTAGTATAGTACTATACTCTTTACTTTTTTTTTACTACTTTTATTATTATTACTATTATTATAAAGGCATATATATACTCCTTTTTTAAAACCCCTTTTGGTCGCCCCGAGTCACTACAGCTACACTATTTGTTTAATTAGTATATAAATATATATAAGATAGTAATTAATAATAATAGGTAAATATAATAGATAAAAATAATAAATAAATATAATAGATAAACGTAGTAATAATATATAAAGGTAAGGAAGAGAAGTATTATAAAATACCTCTAAGTATAGGTAAGATAATATATAGCAGTTTAAGTATAAAGCAAAGAAGTAGTTAATATTAAAAAAAAATTAAAAAAAATCTCTTTTTTATTATAGAACACCTTTTAATAAGTACTACTATTATAATCTATTAGACCTAACCGTTACGGTCGAGTCCGAGCTAATAGGTTAATAGAAACTTTTTTAGCTTAGTAATTTTAAAAATTTATATAGTAATAAAGCGTAAAGCGTATTAAATTAAATAATAAATAGCTCTTAAGCTATTATTTAAATGTATAATTTAAAATTATAATACTTAAAAAATTCTATAATAAAAGCAAAGAAAAAATAATAAAATAATAAAATAATTAAATATTATATATACAAAGTAATATAAAACGTAATATAAAAAGCTTAATAGATTAATAATTTAACTAGTTTACTAAACTTTTAAATAGCTTAAGCGTAGCGTATAATAATCTTATTAAATAGATTACTTATAAAATTACTACCTAAATTTTTTTTATTTAATTATCTCTCTAATAGTAGTTTATAATTTATTAAGCTCTATTGAAAAGTAATAAGTAGGCCTAGATAATAATCTAGGGGTATAAACATAGTAAGAGAAATTTATAAAGTACTAACCTATATATATAATAATTAAAAACTAAAATAAAAGTTAACTAAAAATAATATCTATTTAAATAGGTACTTAATTAAATAATAAGTATACTAGTGGGCTAGTAGTAAGTATTAAACTAATAGCCTATATTAGCGGGTATCGAGGTACTTAGAGTAATGTAATATAGTTATCTTAAAGGCTATATATATAATATAAAGAGTAAAAGGACTTATATAATTATTATATAAACTTTCTCTATTATTAAAGTTATCTAATTACTATATTTAATAAGTTTAAGTAGTACCTAAGCTTTACTATTACAGGGGGTGAACAAAAAAAAGATTAATTAAAAAATATCTTTTTTAAAGTTATATAACTTTTTAATTAGTAAGCTACAAAATACGAGAATAATATAATTTTAAAGAGAAAGATACGTAGATTCTATTTACACCATTATGCGCTGCATACTAAGAGGTTTAGGGGTAGTAAAAAATTAGTAAGTATATACAATTTTTAGGACTCTGCTTTAAGTTAGTACAACTTTATATTTAAGGTATAAAATTAACTTATTTTTATATATATAATAATAGGTACTATATTAGCGGAGTGGCATAGTAGGTATGTGCCTAGAAATGCTAAGATTTTTTAATTTTTAAGGTCTCTTCTACGTATTAGGGGTTTAATTCCTCTCCTTATCACAGCGTTCTTTAAACGCGCCTACTTTATATAGTAAAATATAAAGTTTTTAAAAGTATAAAGTATTATTAAGGAATTAATATAAAACTATAGGAAGCTAAAATCCTTATACGGAATACGTTATATCTAAAAGTATAAATATAATTTTAGGCTAAAATTACTATCTAAAGTTAGATAAGATAAAAATCTATATCTAAATAGGCCTAGCGTAGCGAACTAGTCTTAATTAGGTAATAGATTAGTAGTTTAGTATAACTATTTAGTAAATAATAATCTAGTTAGGAGATTAAAGAGCCGGTTTTAGTTTGTTTAGGAGATAAAGTACTTTCCTTAAATAGTTAGGTAGCCTTAATATAAAAGGCTTATTTTTTTTTTTTTAAAAAAAAAGGTACTATAGTATATTAATATGTAAATTATTTTTATATTTTTATATTTTTATTATATAATTATTAATAAAAGTAAATCTTTTAAAATTTTAATAATAAACTAGTAAATAATATATTACTAGTACTTAGTATAGTACCTATAAGATTTTATAAGTATATTATAATAGCTAGGGAGTAATAAAATATAATTATTAATAACCTTTTATAATTTTATAGTCTACTATTTAAATATAACTATTTAATAGTCTCTCTACTTTCTAAACCTAATTCTATACCTAAATTGGCCTTTTTATTTTTATTTAGCCTAAATTATATATAATCCTATATATTTTTTATATAGGCTAAATCAGTGTTATAGGCTAGGTAAAAAAATAATACATATTTTAATTATTCTTAAATTAGTTTAAAACGTCTATTATTTTATAAATAAGGGTATTGTCTTATTAAAATTACTAATATATTTAATATTAATATAAAGCTCATAATTATAATATAAAGCTCATAATTATAATATAAGATAATAATATATATTTATATTTATGTTATTATATTAAAAAGGAATTAAAAAATCTATAAAGTTACTTACTCCTATTTATCTTCGGTTTAAATTTAGATATAATAACTTTTTTTATATAATCTTTACTAGTAATAGAAATAAATATATTAGGTATTTTAGTAAGTACTAAATTACTGTTATCTTTTAAGTATATAATATTCTAAATTTAGAATATTACATTATAACTAATAAAATAATTAATATAAGTAATATTAAAAAAATAAAACCATAACATAAATATGTATAAGGTGTAATATATTTTAACAGATTAAAATATTTAAATAGCTGACTTTTGTATTAGGTAATAGCTAGTTCTTTTTTTAACTTTATTATTACCCCTTTTTCTATAATACTGCTTTTTAATTTCTCTACTTTATAGGGCTAAGTTATTAGAATATCTTATTTTTACTAAAATTTATATTTTTAATATTTTTTAAAATATTCTTTAGCGTGTTTTAATTTTTTTTTTACGTTTTCTTTATTAATTACAGGTTTTATTTATTTATATTAATAATAAAATACTTTTCCTTTAATATACTTATATAAGTATTTTTTTTATAATATTTATACTATATTCTAATTATTATCTTTTCTTTTCTTTTTTAGAAGCTTTAATTAAGTCTTTATTAATTATTCTTTTTACTCTTTAAATTATCTTGGAAACTCTACTGCTTTTAATTTTATATATATTATTATTATTATTATATTATTTCTTTACGTTTATCCGTAGGAGCTATATCGACTTAGTATATACTACGTCCTTACTTAATATAAAGGTAGATAAAAACAAAAGCGCTATAACCTAAAGCCTATTAAATATAAGATTTTTTAAATTTTATAGCTAGTAGAGTAATAACTTAATTAATAATTTATTAGGTAGCAGCTATAACGATAGCGGAGTAATAACTATAGAATAGTAATAAAGTATTTATAGATTATTATTATTTTAGGTAGAACTATAGGTAGAACTATAGGCTATATACAGCGTATTTAAATTATATTTTTCTCTCTCTCCTACGCTGTATAATACCTTCTATAATATTTTCTTCTTCTTCTTTTTTTTTTAGATTATTATAGCTAAGAGGACTTTAAAGCCCGCTTTTAGGTGCTTAATAATTATAACTAACCCTAGCCAGTTAACGGTAATAATAGTAATAATAGTAATAATAATAATTTTTATTTTTATTAAAAACCTAGATAACTAGCGGAGCTATATTAAAAATTACCTAATACTAGAGTATTATTATAAGCTTATAGAAGAGGCTAGTCTTTTTAAAAGGCTATTTTTTTTTAATATTTTTAATTCTAGGTTAGTTACTGTATAGCTCTTTATACTTAAATATAAAACAATTTTTAATCTTAATAATATCTATAGCTTATACTTATATAATAATATAATTAAGCTAGTAAAATAATAACTTAAAAGCGCTAAAGGCTTACTAAGTAAAATAAAGAGTAATATACGTTTAGGGACTAGTAAGAAAGAGTTTTTTTAAAGTAGTATAAGAAAGACGGATATAGCTCTAAAAAAAAGCTTTTAAAAGCCGTTAAAATCGTTTATATATACGTATAAAAGTAAAATAAGTAGTAAATATTAAAAAAAAAGTATACTATAGTGCTATAAGGTAATTATATAGGAGTTTACTATTAGAGAGTTAGTAGTTATTATAAGAGAATTAAGGGATTCTATTGGAAGTAGTTTTAATTATTATTAAAAAGGTTATAGATTATTAGCGCTAGTAGAAAAGTTATTATAGTTATTACATAAAAAGCTTATTAAGAGTTAGTTAATTACGTAATATAGTAAAAGATTAAATAGCTAGTCTAAATTCACGTAATATTACGGCAATAACTCTAGAGAAGGGGATTATATAATATTATAAATAGTATTAAGAGTACTTTTAAAGTAATAATAATTATTAGAATAAAAGTATTTACTTCTTAAAATAAGATTAACTTAAAATTTAAGTTTTATTAAATATCGCGCTATATTAAACGAATAGGAGTCTAGATATATAAAAGTAAAAAGATATTATTATATACTATAATATTAGTAATATATTACGAAAGTACTAATTATATAAGCATTAACTAAATTTTTATTATTAATATAATTTTATTATTAAATTATTATTATAGTTTAAAAAACTAGTTATATAATTTATACTAGCCCTAAAAGGATATTTTTAAACTTTTAATTAATTATATTTACTAACTAAAAAGTTATAGGAGCCTAAAAAAGGGGTTTAAAAAATTATTTTATTTAGGTACTTTTAGTTTATTTTAGGTAATTAATATAAAGTAAGTAAAATTCTTAGAATATTCTTTTTTATTTTTCTTTTAAACCGATAATATTTACGTATTATTAGACTTAGTAAATTTTATATAAATTTTTAAATAGGTATTTTTTTTAATTAATCTTTTTTTTATTTACCCCACTATAAAATTAAAAAAGTATTAAAAGATAAGATATAGGTAAATCCTTTATATAATCTCTATATAACTATAAAAAAAATATTTATACTTTTATACTTTATAGATTACCGAATTAAAGATTAAGAATATTTAAAGATTATATAAAGGCGATTTTATTTAATTAAAACAGTATATATACTTTCCTTAGCTAAATATAGTAACTTATACTATATTTAAACTTAATATTATTATCTTAGTATATAGTAATGTAGCTATTTTGTAGTAGTATATATAGTAAATATATATTTTTCCTATTTTATATAATATTATTAATAGGTTACTATAAAAGCGTATAGTAATTATTACTAAAAATATAAAAGAGTTAGTAGTATATTATAGAGATATAATTTATAACTTTAAGTTATAGGTAAAATAAGTATAAAATATATATTTATATATACGTAGAAAAAGGGACTAAGTAAAAGTAAAGGCGTAAAAGGGTTGCTAAGCGTAAATACTTATAGCGGGCAGTAGTAGTAGTAATAGTATTTTAAAATATATAATTTTTTAGGTTATAACTAGTAGATACGCCTTAAGAGGCTTAAAGTAATTAATACTTTACTATAAATAAATATTATTTTTATAGAGGGAGAGTTATAAAAAAGGTTATTATTATTAGATTATTAAGTATTAGAGAAAGCTGTCGGTAATAGTAGTAGAAGAACTTTATACTAAAAGTTTTAGCATATTAAAAAATATAATATTATAAAACTAAATTAAACTATAGTATATAGAAATTATTAAAATAATAGTAAACTCTATATATTAATTCTAGTAAATATAACGTAGTTTTTAATACTTAGGTTTCCTAAGTAGGGCCTGTTATTACCTTCTATTTAGGAGGGTTATTAAGCTCTATATATTATAAAATATACGTTAGTAAAGATTAGAAATAGTAAATTAAAAAATTATATTTTTTATAAGTATATTCCTTTTACTTCTTACTATAAAGCGGCTTAAAAATAGAAAGTATTTAATAATTTTTTAGATATAGATAAAACTATAATAGTAAGTATATAATTTTTCTAACTATTTTAATTTAAAAAATTAATTTATATACTAGTTATTAGATATATCTACGTTTATAAGTCTAGTAATAAGAGTTTAGCTTTTTTGTATTAATATAGTTTTTATTACTTTTACTAAATAAAATACTATTAAAACTCCACGCGTTAAATTAATAATTTATTAGTTATATTAAGGTATATAAATACTATCTAATAGTTTTAAAACTCTTTTAATTTTAATATAAAAGAAGCAATAAAGTTATAATAAATTATATACTATAAAGTTTAAAAGGTTTTATATTAATATTATTTTTATTTTTACGACGCGATAGAGTTTAAAAAATAAATAACTTATTTTTTTATATTTTTTATATTTTTTATATTTTTTATATTATTTATATTATTTATATTACTTATATTTTTTATATTTTTTATATTTTTTATATTTTTTATATTTTTTATATTTTTTATATTTTTTATATTTTTTATATTTTTTATATTTTTTATATTTTTTATATTTTTTATATTTTTTATATTTTTTATATTTTATATATTTTTTAATATTAGCGTTTAGCATTTTAGGAGTGTACTTTATTTTTTAAATTTAACTTATTAAAGCATAGAAACGCTTAATTAAAAACGATAATAATAGTGCCCTACTTTTATAAAAACTAGATTTTAAAAAAAATAGCCTAAATAAAATTAATAATTTTAAAAGTATATTTAATTTTTTTTTAGTATTACACTTTCTAAATAGCTATTAAGTATTTAAGGACTAGTTAATACGTAGCTATTACAAACCGTATTACTAAAATTAAATTAATTAATATATTAAAATTTTTAGCTAGCTATATACAGGAAGTATTTTTTTACGTTTAAAAAAGCTATAGATTTTTATAAACTAAAAAAGTAAAAAGATAATTTCAAAGCGAACGCGTAGGAAATTTTTTTTATGTTTATAGTAAAAGTAATACTTTTTATAAAAAAGTAGAGAATCTTTTAAATATTAAAGTATAAGAATTCTTTATTAAAATTAAATAGAGTCTTTACTTTACTTAGCTATTTATTAATTATAGATTATATAATAGTATTTTTTTATTTATATTATTATCTATTTCTTTGAAAGCGTAATTATAGGTTTAAGAAGAGAGTAAAATAAAAAAAACTAAAAGCAAAATAAAAGAATTTTATTAGCTCGTTACTAACTTTAGTATATTTAAAATACTTAAAATACTAAATACGCTTACTTAAATTTAAGTATTTAAAATATTTAATATAATAAAGTGTTACGGAAAGAGATCTTAGAGTTTATATTACTAGTTTATAAAACTCTACTAAGTATAAAGGCATACACATACTCCTCCTTTTTTAAAACCCCTTTTGGTCGCCCCGAACTACCACAGCCACACTATTTGTTTAATTAATATACAAATATATAAAACTCTTTAAAATAAAAAATTTAATTCTCCTTTACGTATATATAATACGGCTCTTTAGCGCTTTCTTTTATAGAATAGTCCTAATTCCTTAAATCTTAAAAACTAGTAATTTTTACCTGATTTTTTTTTATATATAGAATAAATATTTTTTGTAAACTATTAAATAAAAATTAGTAAAGTTTATAAAAAAAAAGATTTAAAATATAAAATTTAAAAAAAAAATCTAAAAAATTAAAAATTAAAAAAAGTATTATAGCTTACTATAGTAATAGGAGTAGTAAAATAAATAATTAATTTATAGTATTTATAATAATAAAAAATCTTAAAAAGCTATTAAAAGAAAAAAGAGTTAAAAGAAGAGCTATAGAATAATATAAATAGTATAAGAGAATATAGAAGTAATAATAAAATCTATATAATAAGTAAAATTTATATTAAAAAAGTTAGTAAAAAGATTATATAAATACTATTTATACTATTAAGCACTAGCGCCCTTTTTTTTTTTTTTTTTTTTTTAAATAAGCCTTTTATATTAAGGCTACCTAAATATTTAAAAAAAGTGTTTTATTTTTTAAATAATTTTATAATCGTCTTTTTAATTCTTAATTAATATTTATTGTTTTTTTTTCTATTTATTTATATAAATTTATTAATTTATTTTCTAATTAGTCTTATTTTTTTATATTAATTTTTTTTAAAAATATATTTTTTTTTTTTATATTTTT
>JASEKS010000361.1:0-89909 GCA_030770415.1 Pleoardoris graminearum
TATTATTATTATTATTATTATTATTATTATTATTATTATTATTATTATTATTATTATTATTATTATTATTATTATTATTATTATTATTATTATTATTATTATTATTATTATTATTATTATTATTATCATTATTATTATTATTATTATTATTGTTATTATTATTATTATTATTATTATTATTATTATTATTATTATTATTATTTTAGTTTTAGAATATATTATACTATTATAAATACTATTAGAAGTTCTTTTTAAAATAAAAATAATTATTAGAATAGAGGTATCTACATTTAAAAGAAAACTAATATTAGATTTAATTTTTATTAAATTTAGCACAATATTAAAGAAATAGAACTTTAGATTTATAAAATTAAATAGATATTACTATATACTATAATATTAATAATATATTACGTAATTAGTAATTATATAAGTAAGTGTTAAATTTTTACTAATTTTACAAATCTATTATTATATAATAAATTCTTATTAAAATTTAGATTCCGTGATCTAACTAGACCTAAAATAATATAATTAAATTTTTAAATAAATATATTTATAATCTAAAAGGTTATAAGAACCTAATAACGGAGTTTAGAAACGTATTATATTTAAGTAATTTTAATTTATTATCCGTAATTAATAAGTAGTAACTAAAATACTTATAATATTTCTTATATGTTTCTTATTAAAACGGTATTATGTACGTATATTTAGGCTTAGTAATTAATTTTATATAAATTTCTATACATAATATCTTTTTTAAATACTTTTTTTTTTCTCCTATATATTATTATTAAAGTTATATAATAAGATTTAGTATATTAACGTAACTATCGGCGTAGTATTTATACTTAATAGCTTTAAAATATAGTTAGCTAATGTTTATTATAAGTATACTATTAGTAATTTTAATTATATTTATTATAGTTAAAAAGCTATTAAAGATTTTTTAAAAATGTTTTAGTATTCTTATAAAATATAGTTAAAGCTTTATAAATCTAACTTAACTCTAACCTTAACCTATTTACTAACGTATTAATAACTCTTTTATCTCTTAAAGTTAACTTTAAAATACAGCCTTTTTTTTTTAATCTTTTTTATATTATAACTATTTTTTTCTTTTATTTTTAATTCGTTATATAGTATTATAAAGACTTTTTTCTAATTTATTTAAAATTGTCGTAATTAAAGAACGTCTTACTGCCGGAAGACTCATCGACAACACTCATGCTTAGGGGCGCGTATGCAGCAGTTGAACGAAAGTAACAGTGCGCATTCGGAAGGCAATTTTACCCCGGAATCAGACTATCCTTGCTGCTCTTCCTACGCTGCCGGTCTCGAAGAGCTCGATCAAACCAGCCCCAATACACTCTTCGAGGATCCATTCAAACCGGAGGCCATGGAACTGCTTCCACTTCTTCGTACGTCCTGGAAGGATGCGTGCAAACTCCCCTCGAGCTTTTTTTTGGTCAGCAATGTCTTCCTTGCCCAAGATGCCGCCGTCCCATTGTGCCCTCAAAACTTCCAGTGGTGCCTCTTTATATTTCGACTTCTTCAGCAGGCTAAGAAAACGTGTCCGAGCTTCAATGACCAGCTTCGTATGCGAGCCTGTGTTTGGCAGGGAAAAGGTGTAGTGAGAGGTGACGATGTCGCGCCGACCCGTCCCGCCATGCATGTGCTCTGTTGCGGAAGTTACAGCAACGGGGCCTAGAGAGCCCGAAGTGTGGCGTGCGCTTGCTATAGAGAGAGCGGAGAGACTACCCATTCCAGGCATTGCGAACAGTGACGCACGACTGTCCGGTGCCGTAGTTGTGGTGAGGAACCCAGCCGCTGACAAGCTGGCGACCTCAACCGGTGTAAACGCGGTACCGGCTATGGTAGTAGACGTTGGGTTGGCTTCCATGACGGATAGATACTTGTCTGTATCGGAGTTAGCACAAGACGATTGGGCTTTTACCGGTCAGCGTACCTTGTATATCAGGAGTAAGACCCGTGTGCGACCGGACCTGTCGTTCCCACTCTTGCATAGACGCAACGCCATCTCCTACCGAAGCAACGCCCATGCCACGGTTTGGAATGGTTATTCGTCTGAGGATGTGTTCTTTTGCCAGTTCAGCGATCTCGCGTTCGGTTTTTGTAAAAGACGTGCTCAACGCCTCAAGATGTGCAAGTGTCACAATTGGAGGCAAATTTTCACGGTAATTCAATGTCTCTGCAATGCGCGTTGAGTTCATACCCGCATTCCTTTCCGGAATGTCGCTGAACATGTTGTTACGGATGTACTCCATGTACTGACGCACATCGCGGAAGTTCAGGTCAGTTGCGAGCGAGGCTACCACGCCCGTGTCGTCGAGATGTTCATCATCGTCATATGTAGTTTTTGTTGTTGCACCTTGTGATGACTTCCTTCGAGGACTAGGTGAGCAGGGTGATGAGACAGAGCGTCGTATACCCAACGCTGCTGCTAAGCTGGGCTTCCTGGACTTTGTGATCCGCGAAGAGCGCGCTGGAGTAGCTTGGAACGACATGTCGGCTGAAAAACTAGCAGGCAAGTCGTTGCAGTGCCGGGAACCGCAGGAACATAGAAGTGGCAAGGATATGTGGCGAGTATCACTCAGCAACTCTACGTTTGGGGCGTCAGTTGCTTTTCCTTAGCGTAAGTTGCTTAACGAATAAGCGACGCCTAGGCTACTGCTTCAAAACGCACTACTTTTTAAAACGGACTTTAACTCGCCTTTCGCTAACTAAAGTATATAGTGCTTTTTATATATATTTTAAACTTTAAGGTATTTCTTTTAGTTAATTATCGTATTTAATAAACTTAATAAATTTATAATAGAATATAATAATAAATATAAATACTAAATATTTTATATAATTATATAAATAGTATATATTTTAAATTTTTAAAATATAATTTTCTTCCTTTAGGAAAAATTATAGTTATTTTACTAAATAAAATAAAATAATAATTATATTTTAATTTATAATAATAAATTAATACTTACTTATTTAAAAATATATACTAGGTAATTATATATTATTAAAGATATAAACTTTAGAATTAAAAAAATTATTTAAATAAATATTAAAAACTTTTATGTAAGTAAACAGTTAAATAAGTGTAATTTTTTTATATTTTATACTATACTTTATAATTATTAATTTAAAATAGTTTATTATTATATTAATATATATTGGACGTCTATTATACTTACTATAGTTTATAATTAATTAATATAAAGGCATACACATATTCCTCCTTTTTTAAAACCCCTGTTGGTCGCCCCGAGCCACCACAGCCACACTATTTGTTCGATTAATATACAAATATATATAATTAATTAATATATATTTATATATTAATTGAATAAATAGTGTGGCTGTAGTGGCTCGGAACGACTAAAAGGGGTTTTTTTTTATTTATATATAAATATATAATAGATTTTCTATTAATTATATTCTCAGTATTTATTAGTAATAGTATAGTACTTTATTTTATATATTTTATTATTTTAATTAATATAAAACTATTAATATAATTTTAAATATATAGTTTTTAACTAATTTTTATTTTTAAAATATTTATTAAAAATCTTAAAATAAGTAGTTATATATTAATAAAAAAAAGTAAAGAAGATTTAGTAATCTATTTTACTATTTATTAATTTAAAAATTTTAAAAAAACAATTAATCTCCTAGATAGCTATCTAAAAAGTTAAATATTTTACTATTTATATAAAAGTAGTATATAGTTTTATAGAAAAAAATAGTTAGCTATTTATTATTTTATTTTAAAGAAAGAGAGAGACGACTAAAGGTAGTAAGAGGAAACTAAAAGTAAAAAGAAAGTATTCTTATATTTATAGTAGTGCCTAGCTTATTAGTCTAAAAGGTTTATTATATTAACTTTTAGTATTTAAATTTAGTATATACTAACTTATTAGGTATAAGCCGTTTCCCTATTATATACTAACTATTCCTTTATTACTACAAGCCGTCTCCCGATATAAGACTACGCGATTTTATATATAAAAAAGTATATAATAATTCTGTTTAAGGTACTCTATATATTTTATTTTATTACGTATTAATTATTATATCTTAAATATAAAATAGTAATATTAAAGTAATAGATTTTTAATCTTAAATATTTTTTTTAAGATTTTATATTAGCTTATTTACTTTATATTTCACGCGCCACCACTACTTGGCGCGGCGCCTTCATTGTCTCCCCTTTTACACGCCTCCTCGTACACGTGCATATGGCAAAAGCACCTATATCCTTATGCTGTTACTCTACTTTTAGGCTAGCCTACATCCTTTTTGACTTACTTTTAACAATTGTTTACTTTATCTAAAAGCTACTAGTAATATTAACATTAGTTAATTAATTATTAAGACTAGTAATTTATTATATTTATTAAATAAATTTAGTAAGAAAGCACTATAATATAAATAAATTAATATACTTTACCTATGTTAATAGACGTAATAAAAGCTCTATTACACTAATACGATATAGGGAAGTAATATAAAAAAAAGCGTAATTAAAAAACACTAGTTTTTAAGAGTTTAATAACTCTATTTATGGTAGAGTAGTATAGTAGGTAAGTCTCTAGAAATATATTAGATTTATAAAATTCTTTAAATTTTCGTTATTATTTATATATTAGATATTTAATACCTCTTCTTATTATAAGTATTTTTTAAATACGCCTACTTTACTAGTAAAAAGTAGAGTTTTTAGAAGTATAAAATACTACTAAAAAATTAATATAAGACTATAGGAAGCTAAACTTTTTATATAGAATATATTATATCTAAAGGTATAAGTAAGATATTTACTATCTAAAATTAGATAAAATAAAAATCTATTTCTAAATAGGGCTAGCGTAGCGAACTAGACCTAATTGGGTAATAGATTAGTAGTTTAATATAACTTTATTTAGTAATATATATTAATTAGGAAATTAAAGAGCCGGTTCTAGTTTATTTAGAAAATACAATACTTTTCTTAAATACTTAGGTAGTCTTTATATAAAAGGGTTATTTAAAAAAAAACTCTATTTATATTAAAGTTAAAAATATATAGTATAGTTAAGCCTAATTAAGTTTAGCGTATTTATAGTCTTAGTTATATAGATTTAAATCTAAAACCTTTTTTTTACTTAGATTTACGTATATATAACTTTTTAACTAGGGTATAAAATTAAATATAAAATATATATATATTACTATTTTTTATATATTAATTATATAAATATTTATACTATAGATTAATAATATCTTACTAGAATTATCTTCTATATTATTAAAATAAAGAAATATTAAAAATTATAAAATAGTTTTATATATTTTATATAAATAAAATTTTATATAATTTTTACTGTTAATATAAATATTTTAATAATAATTTATAGTTAATATTATATTATTATTATTAGATAATATATACTTAAAATTAGACTAATCCAGTTATATAATAATAAAATATTAGCTATTTAGTATTTTATATAGTCTAAAATATTATATAATTTATTTTTCTTTACTATAGAAGAAGTTCGAAGACTTTAAAGTAATAAAAATTTAAAAAGTGTTTATGCTATTACTAATTTACTATAATAGTAAATTAAATATTTATTTTATTTTTAACCTTATTATATAGTTCTGCTTTTATTTAGTATTTTAAATTTTAAAAAATAAGTTTAATATAGAGTTATTTAAATAATCTCTAAAATCTTTTAATTAACACTTTAAATTCTAAATTTAAAATACTAAATATTTATATATAAAATAATAATTAATATTTAAATAATAAATACTATATAGGAGTTACTAATATATATATATTTTATATCTAATTTTATACACTAGTTAAAAAGTTATAAATACGTAAATCTAAGTAAAAAAAAAGTCTTAAGTTTAAGTCTATATAACTAAGACTATAATTATACTAAATTTAATTAGGCTTAACTATACTATGTATTTTAGTATTTCCTATAAAAAATTTTTTTTTTAAATTTAATATTAATACAGTTGTTAAATTTTTAAAACTACTCTTTTTTAATTACGCTTTTTTTATATTACTCTCCTATAATAAGTCTTTTATATAGTAACTCTAATAACTTTTTTACTAGCGCTAATAATCTATAACCTTTTTAATAGTAATTAAATAAAGGTATATACATACTCCTCCTTTTTTAAAATCCCTTTTAGTCGCCCCGAGCCACTACACCTATACTTTTTATTTAATTAATATATAAATATATTAATAGTAATTAAAATATTAAAATATATATATTTTTATATATTAATCGAATAAATAGTATAGCTGTGGTAGCTCAGGGCGACTAAAAGGGATTTTAAAAAAGGAGGAGTATATATATACCTTTATACTTAATGTGTTAAAAAAGTTAGATAAGACTAAGGTAAATAATATTAAAATATAATATAGTACTTCTTATAGACTTTTTTAATATTTATATAATAATACTAACTCTCTAGTAGTAAACTATTATATAATTACTTTATAGTACTCTATATATTTATATACTAATTAAATAAATAGTGTAGCTATAGTGGCTTAGGGCGACTAAAAGGGGTTTTAAAAAAGGAGGAGTATATATATATCTTTATACTTAATATATTAAAAAATTTAAATAAAGCTAGATTGAAAAAGGTATAGCGCCGCGTTAACTACTAGCGTACTTAGTATACCCCCCTAAAAAAACGTTAAGTTAAAAAAGTTAAAAAATTTAGTACTAATACTATATTTTTTAAAAAAAAAATGCGTAGGGTATTGCCTATATATCTCTCCTCTATCTTCTCTTATAGTTAATATAGTTAAACTATTCTACCTAAATGTTTGTTAAATAAAAGAAGATACTTACTAAAATATTATTCTTTTTTAAAGATCCCGATACTACTCCTCTGCTTATTAATACTAATAATAAAATATATATTCTAATTAATTTTAAAGCGTCTAGTACAGTTACCTAAACTTTTTTTATAATATTTTACTACTTTAAGGGCAATAAAGATACGACTCTAGTAAACGCTTACTAGTATAAATATCTTATCTATCTAGAGGTAGTTAATAGAGAAAAGGTAAATTCTAAAGTTATAATTATATTTAACTATAAGTACAGCTCTATAGAGATAGTAGCTCTATTAATTAGAGAAGCAGTTAAAGTAATAAATATTAAATTAATAGTATTAACAGCAGCAGCTTTAATAGGTTTAATAGTACTAGTAGTAAAAAAAGTAAAAAAATATAATATATAATTCGTAGTAGAGTTAATAAGTAAAATAAATATTTTATAAATACGATAGGTGTTCCTCGGCGTAAAAAATATAGTAAAAGTAAAGATAAAAGCAGTAGTAATAAAGGCAGTAATAGTAATAGTAATAAAGGTAATAAAGATAGAAGTAATAAAAATAATAAAAGTAATAGTAAAAATAAAAATATTTTAAGCGTAAAGCCTATAGGGCGACGGGCGAGAAACTTTTATAGAGATAAAAATACTAGGGGTAGTTAATATTTAAAAGTATTAGGGGGGCCTATATATAATTTCTTTAGTACTAGATATACGGGTGCTTAGTATCGCGTTATATTATTATTATAGGTAAAAAAGAAAATATAATTATAAATAAAAAATATTAACTATTATTAAATACTATACTACTTATATATATATAGGCGGAGCGAAAAGTAATAGAAATAAATATAACCTTTATTTTATTTTATAAAAATAAAGTTAAAAAAGTGACCGACAGGTCACAATAGTAGTTATCGGCCAGTACTCTAATATATATTTTTTTACCTCTTATATTACTTTTATATATACGTATATTCTTACGTCTAAATAATTTTACTATTTTAATAAGTCTATTTTACTAGAGCTTTATTTTCTTTACTATTTTAAGAGAGTTTTTTATTCTTTTTTATTAAAATATTATTACTATTACTATCGTGCCGAGACAGTTAGTGTATAGAGATAAATAATACACACCCTAATATTAACGCGCCACTACTAATTTAAGACTATTAAACTCTTTATAAAAGCTTTTATTATAAGATTCTTTTTATATTAAAATTTTTTATATTTATAAATCGCTTTTATATATTTATATTATATATATATTTATATATTAATTAAATAAAAGAGTGTGGCTGTAGTAACTGTATAGGTAACTAAAAGAAGTTTCGAAAAAGAAGGAGTATATATATACCTTTATTAATATATTATACTAATAATTATATTACTGTTTAATATTATAATTTAATTTTTTTTAACTTTAAAGTTTAGAAATTTATACTTACTATATATTTTTTAACTTTTTTTTAAAATTATTATATATTAGTATTATTTAAAGATATTTATAACTGGGCTTAACCGTAACGGTCGGGTCTAATAAGTTATAATAGCAGTGCTTATTAAAAGATATTTTATAATAAGAAAAAGGCTTTTTTTATTTCTTTTTAATACTAACTACTTATTTTCTTTATATCTAAACTGTTATATATTATCGTAAGTTTATTTTACCTACACTTATAGGTATTTTATAATACTCTCTCTCCCCTTATTATACTTATTTATTATCCGCTATATATATCTATTATTATTAATTACTATTTTATATATAGCTTTCCACTCCTAAGTAGAAGTATAAAAGACTTATTTATTCTTTTATATTTTATTTTTATTATATTTTACCTCGCCTACTAACAGTTCGCGAATTAATAATATTATTATACCCTTATTATATAATTTAAAATAATATTTTTTTACCTAATTCTATATAAGTTTTTATACTACTCGTTAAACTTCTTACTAAGATAATAATACTATAAAGGCCTGCTAAAATAAGTTATATATACACCCGGCTTACTTAGCCTTATAGAATAAAAAAAAAGCTATTATTTACTATCTTTAGTACCTAAGCCGGCTATAAATACTTACTACCTAATTAGTAATACCTATTAGATAAGGATAAAAAACTTATTAGAGTTTATAATACTTAGTTATTTTTTTTTATTTTAGATTTTATAAGCGTACTAATAAATTTATCTTATTTTATTAATTTAAGTCTAAGATTGCTTCATTACCTCTAGCTTTATTAGTAATATTAAATTTTTAAGTCCTTTTTTATTAACTATTTATTTTTATAAAGCTTTTATCCTGTTAGCTTAAGATTTATTTATATAGAATAACGTACTAAAAAGGGCTTTAAAGTAGCTAAAAATAATATACTTAAAAAGACTATTTTTTACTAGAAGATCGCGTACACGTAGATTAGTATAAAACTTATTAATAAACTATATATAAGCGGATAGTTCTAGTTAATTTTAAATTTTATATTAGTTTAGAATATTGCTGCTACTAAAAGTAGTTAGTATAATAGGTAGTAAGTTAACAACCTATTTAAAATTAGTATAGTAAAAGACGTTTTAGAAATAAAAAAGACTTATAAAAATGATAATATAGTAAAATATAACTTTAAAAAGTAGGAGTTAATAATATAGTATAAAGTATAGAATAGATAACTAGACTTATTTAAAGACTAAATATTTAGTTATATAGGCTCTAGGTAATAGCCTAATAACTCTTTTTAGTCTTAAAATTTATACGCCTAATAACCCCTTAGGTTAACTATATTATATATAATTATAAGTAGTAATTACTAATAACCTTAAAAATAATTACGTATAGTGACTAATCTATAAATATATAATTAGAGTATAAGTAAAATATTACTATATTTAGTAGAGTACCTTACCCTTACTAAAAGAAAGGAATATAACTTTTAAGAGTTTAAAATTTATACTACTTATATATAGCCTTATTATATATTAAGCTGTTTAATATTTATTAAGTTTTCGTTATTACGTTGTGCTGCGGCTTTATAAAGCTCACAAAGTATATTAATTAATATATTACTTTCTTTTTTTTTTTTTTAGAACTAGACCTATCTAGTTATTATTACTAATGCTATTCTTATTAGGTCTTTTACGTTTTATAGCTATATTATAATTAGGGTAATAGCGTACTATACTACTTTATTTTTAAATTTAGTATAGTTAGAAGTATTTTAATTATTTAGTAAAACTAGAAACTACTACTTCTATCTATAGATATATTTTAGGTTAATATTTATAATAAAATTTTTAGGCTCTTTAAGACTTTTAGAGTTCTTTACTATTATAATTATAAAAGTTAATAATAATCGCTATAACTGTAGCCGTAGCTATATAAATATAATATATATATAAAGGTATATATATACTCTTCCTTTTTTAAAACACCTTTTAGTCGTCCTAAGCTACTACAGCCACACTATTTATTCGATTAATATATAAATATATATATATAATATATACCTACCTATTTCTAATATAAAATTATAGTCTATAGTTATTAGACTTACTATTTATTTTGTGTCTACTTACCTATAAAGATAGAGCCTTTTAGTAGTATACTAAAACTTTATAAAAATTATTAGTAGGGTAGTCTTTATAAAAATAGATTTAGTAGAGTACTAGGCGTTATATTTATTACTTTTATAAGGTTGTTCGGCTATATTATAATATAGTATATATAATAATATTTATAAAGAAAGGTATAAGTAGCTACTTAGTATAGTGGACTACTAATTATATTTTTTTTTATTATCTTTTATATATAGTAGTGGGGGTACCGGTATATATTAATACTTTATAGTATAGTAGTAACGGTGCGAGCTATTACTATAAATTTTTTTTTTATAAATAGGCGTTCGGTACTAGATTAAAAAGTAATACTTACTTATATATTATTATTTTAACTTATTATAACCAAGTATAGTATTTTTAGTATATTTATTAATATATAACTACGTACTACGTTTTTTATTATTATATTTAGGTTATTATAGAGTCGTTTTACAGAAACCCTTATAGTAAGTAATAATTTTTTTTTAAAAAATATAGGTATTACGCTAAAAGTGTAGCTTTATTTTAAAAAAAATATATTTATAATAATAAATATATTTATATACTAATTAAACAAATAGTGTAGCTGTGGTAGCTTAGGACGACTAAAAGGGGGTTTAAAAAAGGAGGAGTATGTGCATGCCTTTATTTATAATAATAAAATATAAAATAATAATAGGTTAATATATAATATTAAGTAGTAAGAGTAGTATATACTTATTCTAAAATATATATAAATAAAAAGTCTTATAAATTTTTAATTATTTAATACTATTTAGTAATGACTTAAAAGAAATATATATTATATTATAAAATAAATATAAATAATAATAAATTAAAATACTAATTATAGTTTATTAGTAAAATTATTATATTATTAAACATTTTAATTTTAAATATTTTAATATTTAATACTAATTTTAATATAAATATCTATATATATATTAATCGAATAAATAGTATATCTATAGTGGCTCGGAGTAAACTATTTTAATATAATTATTAATTATATAGAAATGTATTATATCTATAACAATTAATATAACTTATTATATATTAAATATTATTATATATTCTTTATCTCTTTATTTAGTAATTATATGTTACGTAAAAAAAGTAAATACTTTAGTTTTTATACTATAAATTTTTAATTATTTAGTAATATATTAGTAAAATCTCTATATATACTCTCTATATAGATTTAAATAATATTATAATATTATATCTAATTTTATATAGTTTTAGAAAAGTTATTAAATTTTAAAATATTATAATAATGTTAGTAAAAAATTATTATTTTTATTATACTTTTATACTATAAATATTTTGGTTATTATATAATATATATTTATTTTAAATAATAATTTAATAATACTAAGTAATTAAAAAGTTATAGAACTTTTTATTTTTATATCTCTATATATATATATTTATATATTAATTAAACAAATAGTGTAGCTGTGGTGGCTCAGGGCGACTAAAAGAGATTTTAAAAAAGGAGGTGTATATATATACCTTTATACTTAATGTGTCAATAAATTCAGGTAAGGGTAGGTTAAAAAATTTTATATCTCTATTAAAAAATTATATATTATTTTTAGTCCCGAATATTATATAATAAATTTTAATCATTTTATATTTTATTATTATTATAATAATTAGAAAATACTGCTATATAATAATTTTAAATAAGACTTAAAGAATATTTAATAAGTATAAATTTCTAAAACTTTAAAATTAAAACATAATTTTACTTTTAATAATAAAAAGTAATATATTAATTAATAAATATTACGGAAAGGTACCTTAGAGTCTATATTACTAGTTTATAAAACTTTTTAAAATAGAGAATTTATTTCTCTTTTACGTATATATATTATAGCTTTTTAGTGCGTTTTTTATATAAGAAGTTTTAATTCTTTAATCTTAGAAACTAATAATATCTAGGTTATTTTTCTTTTATAGTTATCAGCCTAGCGTTTTAGGAAAAAAAAATTCTTCCTATATACCTAATTATTAGAAATCTTATTTTTTAAAGTTCTAATTAATTTTATAACTCCTTATTTTAAAACTGTTAGTTTTACAGACTTAGTAAGTATTATTTTATTTATATACTAATAATAATTTTTATTTTTAGCTATTAAACGCTTAGTAAGCCTTATTACTAATAATTATTTAAGTATTATAATAACTAAAGCTATTTTATTCTTTTTAATTAATAATATCTATTTTACTAATTCCGCGAGCTGGCTAACTTAGTATATATAGCTTAAAATATAATATATACTTTACGGCGCTTAGGATTTTATTAACTTTAACCTTAAGAATATTAATAATTTTATTAATTCTCTTTTAATACTAGAGCTTTTATATAATATAAAAGCGGTTAAAGTAAAAATTATAAAAATCTACTATGACTATACTACTAAGATTAATATATACTAAGCCTACTTAATAGACTATACTACTAGAATAAATTAAGTAATAAATATTTAAAACTAGATTAGTATAATAGTAATTTTAATACTTATAAGTACTATTTAAACGTACTATACTCTTAAAGAAAATATCTTAATTTACTTAATTATTTATTTTTTTAAATAAAAGCTGTTAACTACTAATATAGTAGTTAAGAATATTATATAATAGTAATACTATACTTATTTAAATAAAGTAAAATACGAAAAAATAACTCTTAAGCTATAGTATTAAAAATAGAAAGCTCTTTATATAATAGTAAATATATATAAGCTTAGTAATATTTAAAATAAGCTAGCTATTACTAACTTTTTAACTACTATTAGTAAGAAATTAGTATCTAATTAGATAGAATAGATATATATAAGTTAAGTCTAAAAATTAATATTTAAAAGTAAGAAGTTTTTCTTAATAAATATTAAAAGAATCTTTTAAGTAGTATTATAAATTATAAGTACTAAATTAACGACTAAGAGTTTTAAAATTTTTATAATATTTAGTAAATAGAGCCTATCCTACTAATTAAATAACTTATAGCTAATAAATAAGTGTAAATTATATTAGTACTTTTATAAACTTAAAGTATACTATTAGAAACCTACAAAGTACTATTACTTATAGTTAATATAATAGCGTCTTTACGGCTTTATCTACTATAAATAATAGTTATTACCTTATATTTAACTATTAAGTTAATCTTTTTCTAGGTATTATACAGGGGGGTGAAAAAAAAAAGCGTAATTAAAAAAGATACCTTTTCTAAAGTTATATAACTTTATAATTAGTAAGCTAAAAAATACAAGAAAAATAGTATTTTAAAGAGAAAGACTAGCAGATTCTATTTACCCTATTACAGACTACTTACTAAGTAGTTTAGAGGTAGAAAAAAATTAGTAAATATAAAAATTTTTTTAGAATCCTACTTTAGGCTTTTATAACTTTTTATTTAAGGTGTTAAATTTGCTTTTTTTTATATATATTATAATAGTATCTATAATATATAAGTATATAAAATATTTTTATATATTTATATATTAATTATATAATTATATATAAAAGTTACTTTTTTAAATTTTTAATAATAAACTAGTAAATAATATATTACTAGTACTTAGTATAGTAGCCTTTAGCTTCTATAATTATCTTATAATAGTTAAGTAGAGATAAAAGATAGTTATTAATAACTTCTTATAGTATATTATTCTACTTTTTATTAATAACTCTTTTAAAGGCCTCTATACTATTTAAACTATTTTCTATACCTAAATTAGCCTTTTTATTTTTAACTAGCCCTAATTTTAATAAACCCTATATATTTTTTATAGGGGCTAAATCAGGACTATAGGGTAGATAAGAAAATAGTTTAATATTATTATTTTTAAACTAAATTAAAACGTCTTTAGTTTTATAAATAGGGAGGTTATCTTATTAAAATTACTAACCTAAATTAATATTAATATAAAGATTATAATTATAATATAATATAATAATATATATATATATATATTATTATATTATTGAAAAAAGGGGTAAAAAAGGATTATAAAACTTACCCCTTTTTATATAGGGTTTAACCTTAGGTATAAGGACTTTATTTATATAGTCCTCACTAGTATAAAAAGTAAAAAAATTAGGTATTTTAATAAATACTAAATTACTTTTACCTTCTACCTAAATTGCATCCTAAACTTATAGGGTAATATCTCGACCTATAAAATAATTAATATAATTAATATTAAAAAACCAAAACTATACCTTAATAATATATAAAAAATTATATATTTTAATATTTTAAAAAGTTAAAATAACTTACTTTATAATTAGCTAATAGCTAATTCTCTTCTAACTCTATTATTACCCTTTTTTTTATAGTATTCCCTTCTAGCTTTACCCCTTTATATTACTGACTTATTAGAAAATATTATTATTTTTAAATTTTTATTTTTTATATTTTTTAATTATTCTTTAGCGTATTTTAATCTTTTCTTAGTATTTTCTTTATTAATTATTATTTTTTTTTACTTATATTAATAGAGTAGTCCTCTTCTTTAAAAAAAATTATAAAATCCTTTTTATAATATTTAGCCTATTTTTTATTAATATTCTTTTATTTTGTTTTTTAGGACTTCTAGTTAAGTCCCTATAAATAACTCTTTTTTCTCTTTCAGTTAACTTTTTTACTCTATCTTATTTAACCTTTTTTATATTATTATTATTATTATTTTTTTTATTATTTTTATTTTTAATACGCCTTATAGCGTTATAAACAGTACTTAGTAATTTATTTAAAATAGTAACAATTAAAGTAGGTAAATTATTTACTTTTAAAAGAAGATTAACTTTAAATTTAAGTTTTAAGAATTTTAGCTCTATTTTAAGCAAATAGGAGTTTAAGTTTATAAAATTAAAAGATATTATAATATACTATAATATTACTAATATATTACGTAATTATTAATTATATAATCTTAGTAATATTTTTATAATTAATATAATTTTATTATTAGATTACTAATATACTTTAAAAATCTAGTCACGTGACCTATACTAGGCCTAAAAGGGTATAGTTAAAATTTTAGTTAAATATATTTACTAACTAAAAAGTTATAAGAATCTAAGAAAAGGATTCAAAAAATTGCTATATTTAGGTAATTTTAATATATTACACGTAATTAATAACTAGTATATAAAATGCTTATAAAATTCTCTATAGTTTTATCTTTAAAACGGTATTATTCACGTATTTTTAGGCTTAGTAATTAATTTTATATAGATTTTTAAAAAAGGTATCTTTTTTAATTACGCTTCTTTTTTTCACCCCCCTGTAGATAGTATTAAAAGCTATTATTTACTTATATATAGTATAGTCCTCCGAATCCTCAGCCTATTAATATATAAATACCTACTAATACTTTGGCGTATACGTATATACTTATATAATATAAACCTATACCTATTTATTTATTTTTTTTATTAACGCGTAGTAGCTGCTATACTTATTTTATATTTTACTACCTACTACCACTAGCGGCGGGTTATTTAGTATAATTTAGCAGCTACTATTATATTAAATACCTTTTATAACTATATCTTATTTATTATTTTTAGTATAAAATTAATCTCTTATTCTTCTTTTATTACTTCTCTTTTAATTAACCTTAATATAAGCTATTACAGCTTATTATCTTACAGTATAGTTAGACTAATAAGTTTATTTATAATACCTATTTAGACGTACTATATTAGTAGATATAGTTTAATATTTTCCTTTATTATTAATACTACTTTATACTTATCTCCGGTAAGTAAATAGTAGATAGTATTATAATATTTTTTGTTAGTATATTAAGAGTTTATATAATATTAACAACTTTATTAGTATATACTAGTATACTTAATAGTAGGTACTTTATAGCTTTCTCTATTACTTATATATATAGGTTATTATTAGGTATACTCTTATATACGGATATATAAAGCTTAGTTATTATAATCTTATTAAAAGTAATTACGATACGTAAAGTTACTATTAATATACTTATAAATATTAGTAAACTATATTTTATAGGTTATATTACTAAGAATAAATGCTATGCTGGTATTTACGTTAATATACTAGATTTTATAATATAATTTAACTTTAACTTTAATAAAAATAATATAGTAGAGTAAGCGTATTATAGTATAGTAGTACTATAGTAGCCTAGCCTAAAGAAAAAAAAAGTAAAGGTAATAGTAGTTTAATACTACTAGCGTACTAAACTATAGCACGCTAAGCTATATACTAAGCTATATACTAAATTATATATTAAGCTATACGCCGTAGCTATAAGTTTAAATTCTATACTAACTAAAATAAAAACTTTTTTTATAGTTCTTATATACGCTTATTGTTTTAACTATATTTAGGAGAATAACCTTTTCTAGTCTATATCTTTTTTAGACTAGTGTCTTAACGCTACACTTTATGTCTCTTTATATAATAGTTAATATTAATAGGTATTTATACTAGTTTTACTACGCCGCTTTTTAATAAGAATAGAAAAAAAACTTTTTAAATATCTTAAGTTTAATAAATTTACAGCTTTTTATAATATAGTTAAATAAAAAAAGATAGTTTAAGAAAAATACCTTATAGAATAAGAAGTTTAATAAGTTTAAATTTTCTAGCTTTACAGTATATATAGTTATTAATTTTTTCCTTATTATAAGTAATAAATTAAAATAAAGTAATAGCATATATTTTCTTTAAAATTATAAGACTTATACGCTCTCTAAAAGTATAATACTTAATAATAGTATTACTCTATACCTTATAAATAATAAATTATTACTTATTTTAAACTTTTTTAATAAATATTATAGTATCTATACTATTAAAGCTAAAATATAAGTTTTTTTTAATTTTTAGTATAAAAACCTAAGTAATTAAAAACGCTTTAAATAGACTAAATAAAAACTCTATAAAAAATTTTATATAAAAAGATATAGTTATTATAAAAGGCTTTTATTTAAATATAGTATTTAAAGCTCGTCTATATAATTAAAATCTTTAGTATATTAGGTTAAAATATATACTAAATTTTATAAAGAGAGGTAAAGTGTAGCGTTGAGACACTAGTCTAAAAAAGGTATAAGCTAAAAAAGGTTATTCCCCCGGATACATATACTATATATAAAATGTTTAAAATATAGTTTTATTCTTATAATACTTATTTATATATATAATTTTATATTTATTAAATATAAGTCTTTATCATTTTATACTTTAGTTTAAAGCGTAATACTAGTATATTAAAAACTCTATTTATAGTTAACGTATCTATATATTAATACTAAAAATATAGAGTACTAAAAAGTAAAATATTTAAATTAACAAATTTTATACTAGTTAGTTTATAGAGCGTAAAATATTTATATTTTAAATACTAAATATATATATTATAAGTAATATTCCCCTATATACGTAGCTTAGATAATTTATTAAAATTTAAAAAAATATTACTATAACTATACTAGCGTAAAATATAGAATTTTTTTAATATATCTAAAAGAAGGCTTAGTAAGTAATAAATATTACTAGTTAAGAATAACTATAGTAGAACAAATTTATATATAAAGTCTGTATGTAAAGTTATTTTTAAAGCTTAAAAAAGTATTTTTAAGCTTTACTGTATAGGTATATACCTAATATAAATTTAAGATTATAAAGATCTTTTAAAATAATAACATTACTATTTAAGTATTATATAAAAAATCGCGTTTTAAAAAATAAATAAAAATACTTAATATAAGTATTAAAATACTATTTTATTATATATATAAGTTAAATAGCGACGCTAAACGTGCTATCTAAAAAATTATTAATAAAACTATTATTATATAACTTAGTACAAACTTACTAAAAAAGCTATAGCTAAAAATTATAAAAGCAGTTATAGCGTTTTATAATATTAGTTTAAAAGTTTCTAAAAGTATATAATTTTTAAATAATATTCCTTATAACTAGTTTAGATAATATTTTTATTATTATAAACTTAAGCTTATAGAGTACTCAATAGTAGATTTACGCTTAGATTAAAATAATATATATACTTATAGTTATTACGTATATTTATTAAATAGAAATTGTCTAGCTAGGCGTAATAAGTATAAATTTAAAATAACTTTACCTATTTATATTAGATATTTAGTTAGTTATATCGCTTTTAATATTTATAAAATATAAATACTATTATTTTACTTAATGATTATAACGCGTAATATTATATTTAATAAAACTTTTCTTTATATAAGAAAAGAAGATTAGCCTATTTTTTAATAAGAAACTATAAAGTTTATAAATATTTTATATACTATTTAAATTATAGATATAGGTAAAATTTATAATAAAATTTTTAATACGCAAGTCTATAATGCTAGTAAACTAGAAATTAATAATAATATTACATAATTTAAGTAATTGTTTAGAGGTATTTTAGTATAAGTCTTGTTTTATTTTTTTAGCTAGTTAGTTAAGTAAAGCTTTATATAAGTAATATATATATAGGCTATTAGTATAGTTAGCTAATAGCTGTAAATTTATATATTATATAATATAAATATTAGTCTAATCTTTCCTTAGACTACTCTAGAGCCTAAAAAACTTAGAAATATATATTTTAAAAAAGATAAATACCCTAGTATTTTTTATAAAGTATACTTTAGTAAAAAAATAAAATAGTTTAAAATAAAAAGCCTACGAGATCCTTAGATAGTGAATAAGAGCTTATTTAATATTATTACTTAAATTAGTAATATAGAGCTCCTTTTATTAAATAAAATAATTAATTTTTTTATTTATAAAACGTGGGGACCTATAAGGGACTATAGCCTAGCTACTTAATAGAGCTAAAGATAATATAAATTAAAATTTAAAAATTCTAATAAACTAAAAAATAGAAATAAAAACCTACTTAATATTTATATATTATTAAGTCCTAACTTAGAGAGTAAGCTATTATATAATATAAAACTTATAAGTATTTTACTTTATAATATAGATAGCTCCTACTAGTATAATTTTATAAATATATTTATTTTTAGTATAAATTTTATATAGGAAGAGTATAGAGAGCTTATAATTATTAATATAATAGTTTAAACTACTATATAGAATAGAGTTTTAAAAAAATATTTTAAAATAAAGCTTATATATACTGTAATAAGTTTTTAAAAAAAACTAGTAATATAAAAAGTAATTTTTTTATATTTATTTAATCTGTTTTTTTACTAGACTATTAATAAAGAATAGACTATACTTTTTAAAAAATAAACTTAATAAGTAGTTATATACTTTAAAAGTAGTAAATATCTATTTTTATTTAAATAGGTATTTACTTATAAGTTTAACTAAAACAGTTAATTTATAAAGTATAAAATACGCCTTACTATTAAAAGTAATTTTTAGTTAAAAAAATATTTTTATTAATATATACTGTACTGCTTATAGCGCGATGTTATTATATAATAATAATAATTATAGTAGAATTTAATTTAAAAAATTTATAACTTAATATAATTAGTATATTTGTTAATTATATAAAAAAAATATACTATAGCATCGAGACAGTAGTCCAAAAAAGGTATAGGCTAAAAAACGTTATTCTCTCTAGTATAGTTAAAAAAATAATCGTGTATAAGAATTATAAAAAATATTTTAATTTTAGATATTTTTTAATATATTAATTAACTCCTTAAATCTAGTATAGTATTAACTACGTAATAGCTATATATTTGTATATTAATCGAACAAATAGTGTGGCTGTGGTGGCTTGGGGCAACTAAAAGGGGTTTTAAAAAAGGAGGAGTATGTGTATACCTTCATGCCTAATAGCTATAAATAAAAAGATAGTTATATAAAAGTTAATTAAGTCTTATATAGTTTAGGCGATTTACTTATACTATAATATAAAATTTTTTTTAGTATTTTAGCTAAGCTTAAACTTATTTACTTAGAAAAAGATTTTTTTATTAATACGGATCGTAAAAGCTTTATACTTTTTTATATAAATAATATTTTAATTCTATACTATAAAATTTATTAATAAAAAGCTTTTAAACTACGTAATAAGCTCTAAAAAATATATAAAATAAAAAGTGTAAAGCTGTTAAATGGGATTTTAGAGTATAATTAATTAAAAATTAAAAAAAATAAATAATAATACTAATCTATAATTTATATATTAATAATATTATAAAGAAGTTAAAAGTAACTAATTTAGTACTTTTTTTATAAACGCCTCTATTATTAAAAAAATTAATTAAAAATAAAGGAAAAGTAATAAAAGCTAAAATTAAAATATATTAGGAGTCTATTAGATTTTTATTTTATACTACTATTATAATATAACTAGATATAGTATTTACGGTTTTAAAACTTTTTTATTTTTTAATTAATTTAAGTAAAAAGTACTTTACTATAGTAAAATATATAATTACGTATTTTAATATATTTTACGTTTAGGTAATTTAATATAGTATATATAAGGACCTAAAATTATAATTTATTTATATACTTTATTTATAAATAATATAAAAAATAAATAATTTTTATATAGCTATATTATTATATTATTTAGTGGTATAATTATTTAGAAATCTATAAAATAGGTTACGATTATAATATTAAATACTAAGATATAACTCCTTACACTTAAATATATAAATAAAAAAATAATAGCTTTAAAGCGCTCCTTTAAAGAACTTATTTTAGCTTTTAGAGCTATGTAGCGGATATTTTATAATAATTAGTAAATAAATAAACTAGCGATAGGTAAAAATAAATATAAAACTATCTATTTATACTACATAAATATACAGAATATATAATTATACTAAAAATATTTAAAATAAAGCTTTAAAATTAAATACATTTAGATAAACAATATATTAGCTAATAAGTTAACGAAAGCTCTTATAGCTTAGTAATTTTAAAAATTTAAAAAATAACTAAATTTTAAGGATATTAAAGAAAAAATTACTATAGTAAAATTCTAAAAGGTTATATAATAATAGAGTATAGGGCGTATTAAATTAAATATTAAATAGCTTTTAAGATACTATTTATAATTATAATTTAAAACTATACTGCTTAGAAAATCTCTATAATAAAAGAGTAAAAATAAAATAAAATAATAAAAATTATATAATAACCTAATAGAGACACTTAATAGACTAATAATTTAACTAGTTTATTAAAATTTTAAACACCTGAAGCGTGGCGTATAATAATTATATTAAAATTATTATTTATAGAGTTACTGCTTAGATTTTTATATAGTTTAAATACCTACCTAATAGTAGTTTATAATTTATTAAACTCTATATTTTATAAAATATATAATAGCAAAGATTAAAAGAAGTTGATTAAAATTCTATTTTTTAATAAATAAGTTCTTTCTGCTTCTTGCTATAGAGTGACTTATAAAAAAATTAAAAATACTTAGTAATTTTTTAAACGTAAATAAAACTATAATAGTAAGTATATAATTTTTTTTAATTTTTTAAATTACAGGGGGGTGAAATGGAAAAAGCGTAATCAAAAAAGTTATCTTTTTTAAAAAATTATATAAAATTAAATAATAAAGCTAAAAATACGCGAATAATACCGTTTTAAAGAGAAAGTTAAGGAGATTTCAATTACTATTTTAGTTACTACTTACTAAGCCTACGTAAATAACTAAAATTACCTAAACCTAGCAATTTTTTTAACCCCTTCTTTAGGTTCCTATAACTTTTTAGTTAGTGAATATATTTAACTAAAATTTTAACTATACCCTTTTAGGCCTAGTATAGGTCACGTGACTAGATTTTCGAAGTATATTAGTAATCTAATAATAAAATTATATTAATTATAAAAATATTGCCAAGGCTTATATAATTACTAATCACGTGATATATTATTAATATTATAGTATATTATAATATCTTTTGACTTTTATAAACTTAGACTCCTATTTCCTCAAAATAGAGCCAAAATTCTCAAAACTCGAATATAAAGTAAATCTTCTTTTAAAAGCAAATAATTCACCCACTTTAATTGCTACTACTTTAAATAAATTACTAAGTACTATTTATAACGCTATAAGGCGTATTAAAGATAAAAATAATAAAAAAGATAATAATAATAATAATATAAAAAAGGTTAAACATGGTAGCATAAAAAAGTTAACTTAAAGAGATAAAAGAGTTATTAATAGGGACTTAACTAGAAGTCCTAAAAAAGAAAATAAAAGAATATTAATAGAAAATAGTCTTAATATTATAAAAAGGACTTTACAATCCTTTTTAAAAGAAGAGGACTACTCTATTAATATAAGTAAAAAAAAACCAATAATTAACAAAGAAAACGCTAAAAAAAGAGTAAAATACGCTAAAGAATAATTAAAAAATATAAAAAATATAAAACTAAATAAAATAATATTTTCTAATGAGTCAGCAATACAAAGGGGTAAAGCTAGAAGGGAATATTATAGAAAAAGGGGTAATAATAGAGTTAGAAGAGAACTGGCTGTTAGCCAATTACAAAGTAAGTTATTTTAATATTTTAAAATATTAAAATATATAACTTTTTATATATTTTTAAGTTATGGTTTTAGTTTTTTAATATTAATTATATTAATTATTTTATAGGCCACGATATTACCCTACAAGTTTGGGGTGCAATTTAGGTAGGAGGTAGAAGTAATTTAGTATTTATTAAAACACCTAATTCTTCTACTTTTTATACTAGTAAGGACTACATAAATAAAGTCCTTATATCTAAGCTTAAACCCTATATAAAAAGGGATAAGTTTTATAATACTTTTTTACCCCTTTTTTTAATAGTATAATAATATATATATATATATATTATTATATTATATTATAATTATAATCTTTATATTAATATTAATTTAGGTTGGCAATTTCAACAAGATAACGTCCCTATTTATAAAACTAAGGACGTTTTAACTTGGTTTAAAAATAACAAAATTAAACTATTTCCTTACCCAGCCTATAGTCCTGATTTAGCCCCTATAGAAAATATATAGGGTTTATTAAAATTAGGGCTAGTTAAAAATAAAAAGGCTAATTTAGGTGTAGGAAATAGTTTAAATAGTATAGAGGCCTTTAAAAGAGTTATTAATAAAGAGTGGTGGAATATACTATAAGAAGTTATTAATAACTGTATTTTATCTCTGCCTAACCGTTATAAGGCAGTTATAGAAGCTAAAGGCTACTATACTAAGTACTAGTAATTTATTATTTACTAGTTTATTATTAAAAATTTGAAAAAGTGACTTTTATATATAATTATATATTTAATATATAAATATATAAAAATAAATATTATATTAGTATAACTTAGTATCTATTATTATATATATAAAAATAAGCTAATTTTATACCTTAAATAAAAAGTTATAATAGCCTAAAGTAGGGTCCTAAAAATTCTCTATGTTCACTAATTTTTTTTTACCCCTGAACCCCTTAGTAAGCAGCCCCTGACAGGGTGAATAGAATCTACTAGTCTTTCTCTTTAAAACCCTATTTTTTTCGTATTTTTTAGCTTACTAATTAAAAAGTTATATAACTTTAAAAAAGGTAACTTTTTTGATTACGCTTTTTCCATTTCACCCCCCTGTAAGATATTAGTACGTATATTAGTTTATAGTTATATTTATTTTTATATATTTAGTATTAAAAGCTTAGTTTCTTAGTATTATAATAATTTTTATTACTTTTATTAGATAGAGTACAACTTAAATAATAAAAGTAAAATATTAGTTACTTTAATTTACTTAATCTATTAGTAACATTAAGCTATATAAATACTATTTTTTTTAAAAAAAATAAGCCTTATATTAAGGCTACTTAACTATTTAAGGAAAGTGCTTTATCTCCTAAGTAAACTAATAACCAGCTCTTTAATTCCTAAATTAATATATATATTACTAAATAAAGTTATATTAAATTACTAGTCTATTACCTAATTGGGCCTAATTCGCCACGCTAATCCTATTTAGGAATAGATTTTATCTTATCCAACTTTAAATAGTAAAATATATCTAAGAATATAATATATTATATATATGGATTTCGGCTTCCCGTAGTCTTATATTAATGTTTTAGTAATATCTTATACTTCTAAAAACTTTGCTTTTTACTAGTAAAGTAGGCGAATTTAAAGAATACTTACGATAAGGAGAGGAATTAAACCTCTAATATATAAATAATATTAAAATTTAATAAATCTATATATTTTTAGGTGCTTGCCTACTATACCACCCTACTATAAATACTATTTAATAGTTTTAAAACTCTTTTAATCCTAATATAAAAGAATAGACAAAGCTTTAAAAAACTATAAATTAAAAAGCTTAAAATATTTTTTACTAATATTACCTTTATGTCTACGGTATAATAGAGTATAAAAAATAATTAGCTTATAATTATTATTTTTTTCTAGACTTGTTAGATTTACTTTTTACTTTTTAAAAGCATAGTCTATCTTTTAAATTTAACTTAGTAAGACTTAGAAGCGTTTAATTAAAAAAGATATAAATAGCACCCTACGTCTAAAAAAAGTAAATAGAAGAAATAAGCTAAATAAAATTAATAATTTTAAGAGTCTATTTAATTTTTTATTAATGTTAAGCTTCCTATATAGATATTATATATTTATAAACTAGCTATTAAATAACTATTTAAAAGCGTGATATAAGCGTAAGACTAATAAAATTAAAATTACTAGCTAGTAGTAAAAAGAGAATATTTTTTAAAAATTAAAACGGCTATAAAATTTCTTAAACTAAAAAAATAGGTAGATTTTGTTAAAGTTAAGACGTAGATATATTTTTTTAAACTTATACCAGAAGCGTTTTTTTTTTAAAAAAAAATAAAGAAGCTATTAATTATTAAAATATAAAAATATCTAATTAGGACGTAAAAAGTTTTAGTTAAAATTAAATAGTATTATTATTTTATTTAACTACTTATTATTAGCGCGCTTAATAATAATACTTATTTCTTTTTTTTATCTATTCCTTTTAATGCCCAGTTACAGGCTTAAGAATAAACTAAAATAAAAAATTAAAAGCTAGAAAATAGAGTCTTATTAGGTTTTTACTAATTACAATATATTTAATATATTTTAAATATTAATTATATTTAATAAGATTTAGGTAGATAAACTACGTATTATGCTAAATAATTTTTATTAACTCTTTACACTATTAAGTAAAGATTAGTAGAGTTTTTTAAAAAAAAAAATTAAAAATTAAAAATTTAGAAAAAGTAAAAAAAGTACTATAACCTTCTATAGCTACAGTAGTAGTAATATAAAAAATTAACTTACTTTACCTATAATAATTAGAGAGCTTAAAGAGCTGTTAAGAGAAAAAAAACCAAAAAAAAAGAGTTATAAAATAAAATATATAGTATTAGAAAGTGTAAAAATAATAATAAATAATTAAAAAATAGTAAAAGTTATTTTAAAAAAGTTAGTAAAAAAATTATATAAATATTATTTATATTACTAAACGGTAGCGCGCCTATTATATTTAGTTATTTATTTTAAAGCTCTATTATTTAGTAACGCTATCTGCTAAAAGTTTACTTAAAAAAGCTTTTTTTAAAATTAATTATATAGCGGCTACGAGTTTAAAAAAATTAATTCTAAGTTACTTAGATAGTTAAACTGTATTAATTACCTTATCTAGGGGGTATATTACGGAAAAATACTTTAGAGTTTATATTATTAGTTTATAAAGCTCTTTAAAACGAAGGATTTATTTCTCTTTTATATATATATAATATAGCTTTTTAGCATTTGTTTTATATCAGTAGTCCTAATTCTTTAATTTTAGAAACTAGTAATTTCTAGTTTATTTTTCCTCTATAATATAGTATATTAATTTCTAAAATGTTATATAATATAAATACATAAAAACTATCTATAATTATAAAAGATTTTAATTTTAAAAAATCTTATAATAAAAGCTTATATATAGAGTTTTATAGCCTTAAATTATTAGTAGCGCGTTAATATTAGGGTGTGCATTATCTATTTCTATATACTAACTATTTTAGTATAGTATTACTACCGTCGCTATTACCGTTCTTTATTTTAAAAAAGACTTATTTTTTATACTATTATACTATAAAGTCTACTATATTACTATATAATATAAAATAGACTTTATTATTCTTATAAGTATTATTAAGATTAAAGATTACAATTATCTTAAGTAAAACAAGATTATTAAACTATAGGGGAGTAATATAAAAAAGGGTTAATCTAAAAAGTTACCGTTTTAAAAAATTATAAATAATTAAATACTAAAGCTAAGAATACGTAACTAATAGCGTTTTAAAGAGAAAATAAAAGGAATTTTAATTAGGATTTTATTTACTGCTTACTAAGCATAAGTTAATAACTAAAATTAGCTAAACATAGTAATTCTTTTATTAATTTAGATTTTTAGAATTATTTAGTTAGTTAATATATTAAACTAAGATTGTAACTATACTATTTTAGGCCTAATATAGGTCACGTGACTGTTGTTTTAAAGGACATTAGTAATTTAATAATAAAATTATATTAATAACAAAAATTTAGTTTATACTTATATTATTACTACAAACGTAATATATTACTAATATTATAGTATATAATTATATCGTTTTAATTTTCTAAATCTATAGTTCTCTTCCTTTAATATAGCGTAATATTAAATAAAACTTAAATTTAAAGTTAATATTCTTTTAAAAGTAAATATTTCCATTCTAATAATAATTTTTACTTTTAACGAACCGCTAATAGTATTTATAATACTATATAATATATTAAGAATAAAATAATAAAAGTAATAGTATAAATATATTTAAAAGGAGTAGAGTTTATAAAGTTATTTAAAGAGTAAAAAGAATTATTAATAAAAACTTAATTGAAAGTCCTAAAATAATAAATAAAAGACTATTATTAGAAAATAGTTTAAATATTGTATAAATTTTTTTATAAAAGTATTTTAAAAGAGAAGTGTTATAATATTAATATATATAAAAAAATCTCTACTTAATATAGAAAACGCTAATAAAAATATTAAAATACGTTAAAGAAAATATTAAAAATATTAAAAATATAAATTATAAGAAAAATAATATTTACTAACAAGTTCGCCCCAGTATAAATAGGAGTAATTAATAAGGATTATTATAGAGAAACGAATAATAATAAATTTAAAAAAGGAACTATATATTAGCTAATAAAGAAGTAAGTGATATTAATATTTTAATATATTATTATTTATATATTTTTACGTTATTGTTTGTTTTTTTAATATATATTATAGTAATTATTTTATTAGTTACGATATAATATTCTAAATTTAGAACAGTATTAAATTAAAAAATAGAAGTAATTTAGTAGTAATTAAAATACGTAATTTATCTATTTCTTTTATCTAGTAAAAATTATATAAAAAAAGTTTCTATATCTAAAGGAAAATTAAAAATAAAAAGCAGTAAGTAACTGTATAATTCTTTTTATTTTTTTTTAATATAATAATATAAATATATATATTTATATTTATATTATTATATACTTATATACTTTATATAAATATTAATTTAAATTAGTAATTTAAATAAAGTAATACCGTTATTTATAAAATAGTAAACGTTTTAAACTAGTTTAAGCATAATTAATATATTTTATTTTTTACCTACCCTATAACACTGATTGAGCCTATAGAAAATATATATAGAATTATATATAATCGACGCTAAATAAAAATAAAATGGCTAATTTAGATATAGATTAAGTTTAAAAAGTATAAAAACTATTAAAGAGCTATTTTAAAATAGTAGAATAAAAAACTTTAAAAAGTTATTTATAATTATATTTTGTTACTTCCTAGCTATTATAAAATACTTATAAAATCTTAGGGATACTATACTAAGTACTAGTAATATATTATGTACTAGTTTATTATTAAAATTTTAAAAATTCAGCTCTTGTGAATATTTATATAATTAATATATTAATATATAATACTATTTTACCTACTAAGAAATATAGTATTTATTATTATCTATAAAAAAAATAAGCTAATTTTGTAGTTTAAATAATAAGTTTTATAAACCTAAAGTAGAGTTCTAAAAACTTTCTATATTTACTAATTTTTTAATACTCCTAAATAGCTTACTAAGCCACTTTTAACAGCGTAAGTTATATCTCTTAATCTTTTTTTTAAATTAGTATTTCTTCGTATATTTAGGCTTAATAATTAAAAAGTTATATTATCTTAAAAAAGATATCTTTTTTAATTAATGCTTTTTTTTACCCCCCCATAGTTGATATTAAATCAGAATTAAAAACATTAATTAAAAAATTTAATTTTAAAGGTATACATATACTCATTCTTTTTTAAAACCCCTTTTAGTCGTCCCGAGCCACCACAGCCACACTATTTATTCGATTAATATATAAATATATTTAATTTATTAACTAGTTATTACTTTTAGCGAAGGCCTATACTATACGCTAGGGGTTACCTAGTCTAATTATTAAACGCTAGTATAAAGTTAAACTTATAAATATAATAAAATAGAAATTAAAAACTATAGTTTTAATAATAGTACTAAAAAGATTTTAAGACTTTAAATATAGAGTATTTATAAAAAAGAGAAAAATTTATAATAGTTACTATTTTAAATTTACTATATATAGTTTTTATAATTTTATTTATAATAAACTATTACTATTTTATAATTATTACCTCGCGATTACTGCTACTACTATTTAATAAGTTATTAGTTTAAATTTTTACTATCCTAATTATAAAATTTAAAAAATTTAATATTTAATAGGCTCTAGATATAGCGTCTTTATTTTTATTTACTTATATTAAGTAAGGACGTAGTGTATAAAGTCGATATAGCTCCTATAAATAAATATTATAAATTATAAAATACTATTATAGCTAGCCTATAAGAAAATAGTATTATTAATATAATTTAAACTATTTATATATATTAATAGTTTTAGATTTTAATAAAAGTATACTAGTACTAGTACTACTATAAAGGTATATATAAATATATAAAGGGTCTAGACGGCTAGTCTATTTTAGTTATGTAAAAACTATTTTTAAGTTTTTATTTATATATGTTTTATAAATTATTTTATAATTAAAATACTATAATAACTAAACTATAAAAGTTTATTAAACTAATAAATATTTATACTTTATATATATTAGTAAAATATTTTTATTTAATAATTATTATAATTTTTACTAAATCTATATTACTATCTCTAATTGTAAATATTAAACTTAGATATTTTTTTTTAATTATATAGTAGTATTAATATATTTATATACTAATTATATAAATAGTATAGCTGTAGTGGCTCGAGACGACTAAAAGCGGTTTTAAAAAAGGAGTAGTATATATATACCTTTATTAGTAGTATTTATATTATTATATAAAAAAAAGTAAAGTATAGTATTAAAATAGTTCTCTAAAAAAAGTCTTAAAAAAAGTTATTATATAAAGAGAGGTAAAGTATAGCGTCGAGAGACTAGTCTAAAAAAAGTATAAGTAAAAAAGAGTTATTTCTTTAGATATAGTTTAAAAAATAAGCATATATAAGAATTACGAAAAAAGTTGTTATTTTAGTTAGTAAGGTTACGAAAAAAAAAAGAAAGTTATTTTTTAAGATATAATAAAATATATATATATATTATAAAAAATATATTTATTTTAGTTAGCAGACTTATAGTTATAGTATATAGTTTAATATAGAGTTTAGTATACTAAATTTTAGTATTATATAGAATAGTTATTTCTACTTTTTTTTTTAGGCTAAGTAGTATTATAGTGCTACTAATACTATAATACCCCTATTTTATTATATTATTAAAGTTATATAATAGGATCTAGTATATTAAAATAAATACTAGTATAAGTACTTACGTAAATATTAACGCAGCCTTTATTTTTAGTAGTTTATATAGGGGGGTAATATTAAAAAAAGACTAATCTAAAAAGTTATTATTTTTAAAAATTTATATAAAATTAATTACTAAACCTAAAAATACGCTAATTATATCGTGTTAAAGAGATAGCTAACGGGATTTAAATTACTATTTTAGTTACTACTTAGTAAGTGTACGTAATAATCTAAAATTACCTAAATATAATAATTTTTTTAGTTCTTTTTTTAGGTCTATATAACTTTTTAGTTAGTAAATATATTTAACTAAAATTTTTACTATATAATTTAAGGCCTAGTCTAGGCTTTATAACTAGATTTTCGAAGTGTATTAGTAATATAATAATAAAATTATATTAATTATAAAAATAGTGCTAAGGCTTATATAATTAGTAATTATATAATATATTATTAACATTATAGTATATTATAATATCTTTTAACTTTTACAAACTTATAGAGGAAAAACGAGCTAGAAATTACTAGATTCTAAAATTAAAAAGTAGGGACTAGTTTTATAAAAGAAAGCGCTAAAAAGCCGTAATATATATATATAAAGGAGAATAAATTCTCCGTTTTAAAGAGTTTTATAAGCTAGTAATATAAACTCTAAGGTATTTTTCTGCGATATACCCCCTAGTTAAGTTAATAAAAATAGCTTAACTATTTAAGTAGGTAAAAATTAATTTTTTTAAACTCGTAGCAGCTATAGTATTAATTTTAAAAAAAGCTTTTTTAAGTAGATTTTTAGCAGGTAGCGTTACTAGGTAATAGAGTTTTAAAATAAAAGACTAATTATAGTAGGCGCGCTAGCGTTAATAGTATAAAAAGTATTTATATAATCTCTCTACTAACTTTTTTAATATAATTCTTACTTTTTTTATACTTTTAATTATTATTTTTATACTTTTTTATACTATCTGTACTATTTCTATACTTTTATATTTAACTTTATTTTTCTAAATAGCTCCTTAAGCTCTCTAACTATTATAAGTATTATAAGTTAATTATTTATATTACTGCCAGTGTAACTGTAGTAAGCTATAATACTTTTTTTAATTTTTACTTTTTAGAGTTTATCTAGATTTTTAAGTTTTAATTTTATTTCTTAAAAACTCTACTAGTCTTTATTTAACAGTTTTAAATAAAGTTTTTTAATTTTTTTTTATAATAATATAGTTAATAATCTAAATATAATTAAGTGTAAATAGTATTTTAAATATTATAAGCTTACTAAAATTAGTAAGGAGCTAATAAAGTCTAGTCTTTTAACTTTTAGTACTTTATTTACTATTATTTTTTAGCCTATAACTACGCTCCGTAAGAAAAAGTAAAAAAAAAAAAATAAAAAGTATAAAGAGCACTAATAAAAGGTAAAATAGTAAAGCTAAAGTACTATTTAGTCTTAAACTAAAATTACTATAACTTAAATACATACTTCTATACTATAATATTTAAAAGCTTTTTTACTTTTTTTATAAGTTAATACGCTATTACTATAAGCTAAAAAAAATATTTTACGTTTTTAATATAAGTAAATCCCCTAGCTTTTTGTAATTAAAAAATTTTTTTATTTTTTTTAGTTCCCGATTGTTTAGTTTTATAGCTCCCTTAATATTTAAAAAAAAATTTTTATATACTGTTATAAATTCTAGATTTATAGCTTTTTTAATTTATAAAAGATTTTTACTACGCACTACTAGTTAGTAATTTTAATAATCTTTTTAGTTTAATACTTATACTATACTCTATAACAGTAGTCTATTAACTATTTTATAAATAAATAAATACTATATAGGAAGCTTAACGTTAATAAAAAATTTAAAAAGCTTTTAAAATTATTAATTCTATTTAGATTATTTTCCTAGTCTAGTTTTTTTTAGGCGTAGGGCGCTATTAGCGCTCTTTTTAATTTAGCTTTTTTAAGCTCTATTAGGTTAGATTTAAGAAATAGACTACGCCCTATAGTAATAAGTAAATTTAAAAATAAATTTAAAAAAAATAAAAATACTAAACTATTTATATTATAGACTTTATCGCGCCGTAAAAATAAAAATAATATTAATAAAAAATATTTTAAGCTTTTTAGTTTACAGTTTTTCTAAGCTCTATTTATTTTTTTATATTAACATTAAAAAAGTTAGAAAACTATTAGATAGTATTTAAGTAGCGTAATATTACTAATAGTTTATAGAATTAAAGCGCCCTATATTTTATCTAATAAAAGTAATAAAAGTTATTATAATATTAAAACGCAAAGCTTTTATTATTAAATATATAAAAGTAGATATAGCTGTAAACTAATATATATATAAATATTTTAATCTAAAAAATTTAAAAAAAATTATATATTTACTATTATAGTCCTAGTTACGTTTAAGAAATTACTAAGTAGTTTCTATTCTATTATAAGCTGCTTTATAGTAAAAAGGCGAAAAAGCTTACTTATAAAAAAATATAGTCCTTTAATCCGTTTCTAGTAATTTTTATTAATATAGACTTTATAAACTATAAAATATAATAAATTAGAAACCGTTATTAAGTAAATAATTAAAATAAATAAGAACTTAGGCGGTAACTTTATAAAAAATATTTTTAATAAAATTACTTTATACTGTGTTTAAGCTATATAGAAGTTTAGTAAGCTAGTAAAATTATTAATCTATTAAGCTTTTCTATTAGAGTTATTATATAATTTTTATTATTTTTTTTACTCTTTTATTATAAGGTTTTTCTAAGTAGTATAGTTTTAAATTATTTATTATAAATAATAGCTAATAAGCTATTTAATATTTAATTTAAAGCGCTTTGCGCTTTATTATTATATAATTTCTTAAAATTCTAGTTTAGTAATTTTTTCTTTTATATTTTTAAAATTTAGTTACTCTTTAAATCTTTAGAATTACTAAGCTATAAAAGCTTTTATTAACCTATTTACTAGTATATTACTTATCTAAAGGTATTTAATTTTAAAACTTTTTTTTAAATACTCTTAGCGTAGTTATATATTTTATATATTTATATAGCGTAAGCGAGTAGTTATATACTTATTTTTACCTATAACTAGCCTAATTATTTATTAGTTATTATAGAATATACGCTATAGAACTCTAAAATTTAGAATAAGTTTTTTAAAAAAGCGCTTTAGAGCTATTATTTTTTTATTTTTATATTTAAACGCGAGGAGCTCTGTTTTAATAGTTAATATTATAATAATAGCCTGTCTTACGGCTTTCTAAATAATTATACCTCTAAATAATATAATAATATAGCTATATAAAGATTATTTATTTTTTAAATTATTTATAAATAAACCGTTTAAATAGATTATAAGTTTTAGGCCTTTATATATCCTATATTATATCGCTTAAAAGCGTAATTTATAAAAAAACGAAATTATATATTATATTATAGTAAAATACTCTTTACTTAAATTAATTAAAAAATAAAAGAGTTTTAAAATAGTAAATATTATATCTAATTGTATTATAATAGTAGTATAAAATATAAATTTAATATACTTTTAATATACTTTAATTTTAGCTTTTATTACTTCTCTTTTATTTTTAACCAGCTCTTTTAATAGTAAAGACGTTAGTAGAAAAAGTACTAAATTAGTTACTTTAAATTTTTTTATAATTTTTTTAATATATAAATTATAAATTAGTATAATTATTTAATCTTTTTAATTTTTAATTATTTATATTTTAAAATACTATTTTACAGCTCTGCGTATTTTTATTTTATATATTTTTAAAAGCTTATTGTATAGTTTAAAAGCCTTTTACTAATAAATTTTATAGTATAGAAGTAGAATATTATTTATATAAAAAAGTATAAAAATCTTATAATCTACGTTAAAAAATAAGTAAAACTTTTTTTTTAAGTAGATAAAGCTAAGTTTAGCTAAAATACTAAAAAAATTTTTATACTATAGTATAGGTAAGTTGCGTAGACTATATAAGACTTAATTAAGCTTTATATAGCTACCTTTTTATTTATAGCTATTACGTAGTTTAGACTATACTAAATCTAAGGGGTTAATTAAAATATCAAAAATATACTAATTATATTATACTATAAAATTTTTAAATTAAATTTTACAATAATTATTATAGTTATATAAAAGAAGTATACTATAAATATTATAATATATATTAATAAAAGCGTGTCTCTTAACTAGAGGTTACTTTTAATAACTAAATAAGCTTTATACTTTATAAAGTAACTATTCTAATTATATTTATAGGGAAATACTTACTTAAGTAGAAAGAGATATTTAGTATTATTAAAATATATAACTACTTACTAAGTTTATTTTTTAAAAAGTATAGTCTATTCTTTATATATAGTCTAGTAAAAGAGTAGACTAAGTAGATATAAAAAGATTACTTTTTATATTACTAGCTCTTTTAGAAGTTTATCGCGGTATATATAAACTTTATTTTAAAATATTATCTTTTTTAAAGCCCTATTCTATATAGTAGCTTAAACTATTATATTAATAATTATAAACTTTCTATACTCTTCCTGTATAAGATTTATCCTAAAAATAAATATATTTATAAAGTTATACTAAAAAGAACTATTTACGCTATTTAGTAAAATACTTATAAGTTTTATAATATATAATAGCTTACTTTCTAGATTAGGGCTTAATAATATATAAATACTAAAGGGGTTTTTATTCTTACGCTCTAGTTTATTAAAATTTTTAGAATTTAACTTATATTACTTTTAGCTTTATTAAGTAGCCGGGTTATAGTTTTTTATAAATTCCTATATTTTATAAGTATAGGTACTAATTATTTTATTTAATAAGAGGAGCTTTATATTACTAATTTAAGTAATAGTATTAGACGAGCTTTTACCTATTATTTAAAAATTTTATAGGCTTTTTACTCTAAACTATTCTACTCCTTTACTAAAGTATACTTTATAAAAAATACTAAAGTATTTATTTTTTTTAAAGTTTATACTTTTAAGTTCTTTAGGCTTTAGAGTAGGCTAAAAAGAAATTAAATTAATATCTATATTATATAATATATAAATGTACGGCTATTACCTAGCTGCGCTAATAGCTTATATATATATTACTTATATAGAGCTTTACTTATCTAACTAGCTAAAAAAATAAAATAAAACTTATACTAAAATACTTTTAAGCTACTACTTAGGTTACGCGATATTTCTATTAATTTTTAGTTTATTAGAGTTATAGACTTATAGATTAAAAATTTAATTAAATACTTTACTTATATTTATAACTTTAATAGTATATAAAATATTTATAAATTTTATAGTCTCTTTCTATAGAATAGACTAATCTTCTTTTTTTTAAAAAAAAAATAATTTATTAAACGTAATATTACGTATTATAATAACTTAGTTAAGTAATAGTATTTATATTTTATAAATATTAAAAGCTACGTAATTAACTAAATATCTAATATAAATATATAAATTTATTTTAAATTTATACTTATTACGTCCGGCTACGTAATCTCTATTTAGTAGATATATATAATAATTATAAATATATATATTATTTTAATTTAGGCGTAGATCTGCTATTTAGTACTTTATAAGTTTAGGTTTATAATAATAGAAATACTATCTAAACTAGCTATAAAAAATTTTATTTAAAAATTATATACTTTTAGAAGTTACTAAACTAATATTATAAAATATTATAATTACTTTTATAATTTTTAGCTAAAGCTTTTTTAGTAAGTTTATACTAAGTCTTATAATAATAGTTTTATTAATAATTTTTTAACTAGCGCGTTTAGCGCCGCTGTTTAGCTTATATATATAAAAAGGTAGTATTTTAATATTTATATTAATCCTATTTATTTATTTTTAAAAACGCGATCTTTTATACTATAAATAGGTAGTAATATTATTATTTTAAAAGATTTTTATAATCTTAAGTTTATACTAGGTATATATCTATATAGTAAAGCTTAAAAATACTTTTATAAGTTTTAAAAGTAACTTTGCCTATAGGCTCTATATATAAATCTTCTTATTATAGTTATTTTTAACTAATAATATTTACTACTTTCTAAATCTTTTTTTAGACATATTAAAGAGATTTTATAATATATACTAGTATAGTTATAGTAATTTCTTTTTAGGTTTTTAAAAAATTATCTAAGCTGCGTATATAAGGGAATATTACTTATAATATATATACTTAGTACCTAAAATATAAATATATTATACTCTTTAGACTAGAGTATATAAAATTTTTTAATTTAAATATTTTACTCTTTAGTACTATATATCCTTAGTATTAATATATAAATGTGTTAACTATAAGCGGAGCTTTTAATAGGCTAGTATTATATTTTAAACTAAAAGATAAAAGAATAGAGGCTTATATTTAATAAATATAAAATTATACTTATAAATAAGTAATATAAGTATAAGGCTTTATTTTAAAGATTCTATATATAGTATATTATCTAAGCCTAAGTACTAAAACCCCTTATTATATAGGCGAGCTTTAGATACTATATTTAGGTAAAATTCTTTTATAATAACTATATTTTTTAGTATAAAGTTTTTTATAGAATTTCTATTTAGGCTGTTTAAAATATTTTTAATTACTTAGGTTCTTATACTAGAAATTAAAAAAGCTTATATTTTAGCTTTAATAGTATAAATACTATTAGTTTTTTTAAAAAATTCTAAAATAAGTAGTAATTTATTATTTACTAGATATAAAGCAGTACTATTATAAAGAATAATACTTTTAAAGAGTATATAAGTATTATAATTTTATATAAAATATATACTATTACTTTTTTCTAATTTACTATTTATAATAAATAAAGAATTAATTACTGTATATACTAAAGAGCTAAAGAATTTTAACTTATTAGACTTTTTATTTTATATAGTATTCTCTTTAAACTATTTCTTTTATTTAAATATATTGCAAAGAGCTGTAAATTTATTAAGTTTAAAGCGCTTAAGAAGCTTTTTTTTATTTTTTTTTAAAAAGCGGCGTAGTATAACTAGTATAAATACTTATTAATACTAATTATAGATAATAGTATTTAATAGATTTTTAATAGTACTCTTTAAGTCTGTAAAAGTATTAGTATAACTTACCCTTATTTTTTAATTATAAGCTATTTAATTAGAAAGACAGACTCTATCTACTAAGTATTATAAAAATTTTAAAACTCTTAGCAGTTAACTTAGTAGTTTTATTTTATAATACTACTTAAAAGATTTTTCTAACTTCTATTAAAAAGAACTTTTTACTTTTAAGTATTAATTTTTAGACTTAGGTTATATATATCTGCTTTACCTAATTAGGTACTAATTTTTTACTAATAGTAGTAAAAAAGTTAGTAACTACTAACTTATTTTAAATATTACTAAGCTTGTATATTTTTACTTTTATATAAAATACTTTCTATTTATAATACTACAGCTCGGCAGCTATTCTTTTATATTTTACTTTTTTTAAATAAGTAGAGTATTATTATTATATAATATTCTTAGCTACTATTTTAGTAGTTAAGAGCTTTTATTTAAAAAAATAAATAAATAAGTAAGTTAAAATATCCCCCTTAATAGTATAGTATATTTAATCAGCGCTTATAAGCTCTAGAGCTACTATTATACTAATCTAGTTCTAAATATTTATTACTTAGTTTATTATAGAAGTATAATCGGTTAAGCGGGCTTAGTATATAACTATCTCTATAATATAGTTACGGTAAATTTTTATAATTTTAGCTTTAAATACTTTTATAATGCGTAAAAGCTCTAGTATTTAAAAAAAAATTTTAAAATTATTAACCCTATTAAGATTAGAATTAATAAGATTTTAAATATAGTAAAGTATATACTATATTTTAAACTATATATATTAAGTTAGCTAGCTCGCTAAATTAGTAAGACAGATATTATCTATTAAAAGAAATAAAATAGCTTTAAATATTATAACACTTAAAGAATTATTAGTTATAAGGCTTACTAAGCGTTTAATAACTAAAAATATATAGTTTATTATTAGTATATAAATAAAATAATACTTACTAGATCTACAGAACTAGAAACTTTTAAATAAAAGACTAAAAAATTAATTAAAGCTTTAAAAAATAAAATTTTTAATAATTAGGTACGTAGGAAAAATCCTTTTTTATTTTTATAACGCTAGACTTATAACTATAAAAAAAAATAAGCTAGAAATTACTAGATTCTAAGATTAAAGAGTAAAGACTAGTTTTATAAAAAAAAAAGCGCTAAAGAGCTATAATATATATATATAAAAAAAATAAATTCTCTATTCTCACGGGCTTTATAAGTTAGTAATATAAACTCTAAAGTATCTTTCCGTAATAAAACTTAAACTCCTATTTTTTTAAAATAGTACTAAATCTTTTAAAACTCGAATATAAAATTAATTTATTTTTAAAAGTAAATACTTTTTCTTTTTTAATTACTACTACTTTAATAAAGCCTTAGTAAAGTATTTATAACAGTGTAAAACGTATTAAAAAAAAGAAAATAATAAAAAAATAAATAAAGATAATAATTATAATATAAACAAAAGTTATATAGGGGGTATAAAAAAGTTAATTAAAAGAGATAAAAGAGATATTAATAGAGACTTAACTGGAAGTCCTAAAAAAGAAAATAAAAGACTATTAATAATAAATAGTTTAAATATTATAAAAAGATACTTATAAAGGACTTAAAAAGAGAAAAGTTACTTTATTAATATAAGTAAATAAAAACTAATAATAAATTAAAAAAACGCAAAAAAAAAGATTAAAATATAGTAAAAATAATATAAAAAATATAAATTTAAAAAAGATTATATTCTCTAATAAGTTAGTAATACAAAGGGGATAATAAAATAAATAATATTATAAAAAAAAAGAGAACAATAGAGTTAAAACAGAACTAGCTATTAGCTAATTATAAAGTAAGTTATTTTATTTTTGAAAAATATTAAAATATATAACTTTTTATATATTCTTAAGTTATAGTTTTAGTTATTTAATATTAATTATATTAATTATTTTATAGGACAAGACCTTACACTATAAGTTTAGGGTACAATTTAGGTAGGAAGTAGAAGTAATTTAGTATTTATTAAAATAACTAATTTTTTTACTTCTTTTACTAATAAGGACTATATAAATAAAGTCCTTATACCTAAAGTTAAATTATTTATAAAAAGCGGTAAGTTTTATAACTTTTGTTTACCTATTTTTTTATTATTATAATAATGTATATTATTATATTATATTATAATTATAAACTTTATATTAATATTAATAAAGGTTAGTAATTTTAATAAGATAACGTCCCTATTTATAAAACAATAGACGTATTAAACTAGTTTAAAAATAATAAAATTATACTATTTCTTTACCTAGCCTATAGTCCTAATTTAGCCCCTATAAAAAATATTTAGGGTTATTTAAAATAAGGACTAAATAAAAATAAAAAGGCTAATTTAGGGGTAGGATCTAGTTTATAAAGTATAGAGACCTGTAAAGAAATTATTAATAAAGAGTAAAATAAAATACTATAAAAAGTTATTAATAACTATATTTTATCTCTTTCTAACCGTTATAGGATAGTTATAGAAGCTAAAGACTACTATACTAAGTATTAGTAATTTATTATTTACTAGTTTATTATTAAAAATATAAAAAAGTGACTTTTATATATAATTATATTATTAATATATAAATATATAAAAATATTTAATATACTTATATATTATAGATACTGTTATAATATATATAAAAATAAGTAAATTTTACAGCTTAAATTAAAAGTTATAATAGCCTAAAATTTAGTCCTAAAAATATATTAATTTTACTAATTTTTAATTACTCTTAAAACCCTTAGCATGCAGTCCCTGAGGAGTAAATAGAATAAGCTAGTATGTCTTTTTAAAACCGTATTTTTTGCGTATTTTTAGGCTTACTAATTAACAAGTTATATAACTTTAAAAAAGGTAACTTTTTAGATTAGTCTTTTCCCAATATCACCCCCTGTAAAATATAATTAATTAATATTTATAGGTATACTAATAGTAACTTTACGTATTAAAAATATTATTAAAAATTAAACTATAACTATAACTTAGCCCTATATACTTATTTATAAAAGTATATTTAATAATAACCTTTACGTATAAGTAGTAAAACTAACTATAAAATATTTATTAAGTGTATAACGGTATACTAATAAAGTTAATACTATAGAAACACTTAATATATTAAAAAAAATATTATAATACTATATACTATTTACTTACTAGAGGTAAGGAAGATACGTATAAAATAGTAATAATAGTAGGGTATAGTATTAAGTTATATTTACTTATATGGTACGTCTAAATATAATATATTATAAATAATAATTATAATACTAGCCTAACTATACTATAATATAATAAGCTATAATAGCTTATAATAAAAATATATATAGAAAAGATAATAGAAGAATAAAAAATAGACTTTATACTTAAAGTAATAAATAGTGTATAAGTATACAATATATTTAATATAGTAGTAACTATTAAATTATACTAAATAATCTACTAATAGTAGTTAATTAGTATACTTTATAAGCTTTATAAAGCCGCGCTACTAATAGCAGTAGTAGGTAGTAAAATATAAAATAAATATAGTAGCTACTAGACATTAAAAAAAAATACATAAGTAAATATAAATTTAGATTACGTAAGTGTATATATATACATTTAAATATTAGTAGGCATTTATATATTAATATAATAAATAAAGAAATTAAAGTAAAGGAATACACATACTTCTCCTTTTTTAAAACCCCTTTTAGTCGCTCCGAGCCACCACAGCCACACTATTTATTCAATTAATATATAAATATATATAAAGAAATTAAAACACTCTTTATAAATAAATAAATAATTGCACTTTAATTCTATTTATATTTTTTATTTACATAAAGCTACGCTTTTAGAGAAGAACCTATATTTTTAAAAAAAATAATTATTAGTTACTATAGGGGTTCCTGTAAAACAGCACTATAATATTTTAAATATAATAATAAAAAACGTAGTATATAGTTATATATTAATATATTATACTAAAAATAGTTTATTATTATAATAAGTTAATATAGTAATATATAAGTAAGTGTTACCTACTAATTTAGTACGTAACGTCTATTTATAAAAAAAAAAGATAGTAGTAATAGCTTACGCTATCGCTAGTATACTATAGAATATTAATATAGGTTAACGTCCCTGGTACTATATACGCGTATGTATATATAAAATAATTATAAAGGTATATATATACTCCTCCTTTTTTAAAACCCCTTTTAGTTGCCCCGAGCCACTACAGCCACACTATTTATTTAATTAGTATACTAATATATATAGAATAATTAAAAAGTATAATAAAGTAATTTACTATATCAGATAGCTATATTAGATTTCTTTATAAATATTACTATACGCACTATATTATAATATAGATAAATAATCTTATAAAAGTAATACCTATAGCGCCTTTTATATAACTAAATATATCTCTATACTATTAATAGTATCTCTTTTACTAAATACTCTGAAAAAGCTTTAAAGTTTTATAATAAGTCTTAGTCTACGTAAATAGTTAAGTAGTATAAAATAAATAGTAAGTCTAATAATTATAAATTACTATTTTATAATAGTAATAGATAAGTATATACTATATTTATATAACTACGGCTATAGTAATAATAATTATTACTAATTTATATAATTACAATAGTAAAGGACTCTAAAAATTTTAAAAAGCCTAAAAATTTTATTATAAATACTAACCTAAACTATATTTATAGGTAAAAGTCGTAGTTTTTAGCTATATTAAATAATTAAAATAACCTTAACTACGCTAAGTTTAAAAATAAAATAGTAACTATTACTCTAATTATAATATAGTTATAAAATATAAAAGAGCTAGTAAGAAGAATATTAGTAATAATAACTAAATAGACCTAGTCCTAAGAGTAAAAAAAGAAAGCTATATATAAGATATTAATTAATAATTATAGATAAATAGAATAAGTAAATATAATAAGAAAATATAATAGACAAATATAGTAATAATATATAAAAAAAGTAAAGAAAATATTATATAATACCTATAATAATAGGCAAAATAATATATAATAGTTTAAGTATAAAGTAAATAGGTAGATAGTACGAAAAAAAATAAAAAAGGTCTTTTTCTTATTGTAAAAAACCTATTAATAAGTACTATTATAATTTATTAGATCTAGCTATTACGAATAAGTCTAATACTATATAAATTTAAAATAATTCTAATTTAATACTTAGATATAAAGTAATTATTATTATTATTATTAAAGACGTAAACACGCTACTATATTTATATTATAAATATTATAATAAAGGCATGCATATACTCCTCCTTTTTAAAACCCCTTTTGGTCGCCCCGAGCCACCACAGCCACACTATTTGTTCGATTAATATAAAAAAAAATATATATAAATATTATATATTTACTAAATTTTATAATATATTATATATTATATTATTATACTATATATATTAAATTTTTCTACATAGGTTATTTATATTTTAAATCTTATAATATTAAAATAAATATACTACCTTTTTATATGAAGGAAATATATAATATATTATATATAGATATATTTATATATTAATTAAATAAAAGAGTGTCGCTATAGTAGCTGTGTAGGCGTCTAAAAAAGGGTTTAAAAAAGAAAGAGTATGTGTATACCTTTATACTTAATATGTTAAAAAAGATATACTATATTATATACTAATTCTATACTCTCTACGTTTTTATATACTAATTCTAATAATATTTTAGTTTCGTAAATACTAAGAAACTTATAAATTATAAACAAAAACGTTAAATAAATTATACCACTTAGATTTTTAATATATATAAGGACTCTAAAGTTATTAATTTAAAATAATTATTTTTTTTATTAATCATAACTATATATAAATAAATGTATATATATTCTCCTTTTTTAAAACTCCTTTTAGTCGTCGATACAACTACTATAGCCAAACTCTTTTATTTAATTAATATATAAATATATAACTATATATATAGTTATATATTTTATATTTATAAAATCGTATTATATTTACTATAATAAAAAAATTAAATAAAGGTATATATATACTCCTCCTTTTTTAAAACCCCTTTTTGTTGTCCCGAGCTACTATAGCTACACTAATTATTTAATTAGTATATAAATATATAAAAAATATATATTATAATCTTTAAACTTAATTATTATTTAATATTTATAATATTATTAAGTTGTATATAAAAGTATTTTAATTAAATACTCTTATTATACCATTACTAATAGTTTAATTATATATTAAATTAATAAGATATTTTATAAAAAAACTCGTTTTAGTAATTTTTAAAATAAAATTTTATATATATTAGCTCTAGAGCTTTAATAACGAAATAATTTTACTTTATTATTATATACTAAGATATCAGTATTTTTTTTTAAATAGTCTTTTAACCTTTTAATTAATTAATAAGTATATAATTATATTTTCACTTTTTATAACTAAATTTAAGATTTTATTTTTAGGTAGTTTATATATATATTATTACAGAGACTTAAAAGTAAATATTAAATATTATTATAGAAAGATATCTTAAATATTATATTACTAGCTTATAAAGCTTTTTAGAATAAAGAATTTATTCTATTATATATATATATAATACGGGTTTTTAGCGCTTCCTTTTATAAAAGTAGTCTTAATTCTTTACTTTTAGAAACTAGTAATTTTTAGTTTATTTTTCCTTTATAGTTATAGGTTTAGTATTTTAGAAGTAAAGGAAGATTTTCTTTACGTACTTAATTATTAGAAATTCTATTTTCTAAAATTTTAATTAATTCTTTAACTTTTTATTTAAAAGCTTCTAGTTCTATAGACTTAGTAAGTATTATTGTATTTATATACTAATAATAATCTATATCTTTAACTATTAAATATTTAGTAAGTCTTACAACTAATAATTTTTTAAGCGTTATAATAACTAAAACTACTTTATTCCTTTTAACTAATAATATCTATCTTACCGATTTAGTAAGCTAGCTAACTTAGTATATATAGCTTAAAATATAGTATATACTTTATAGTATTTAAAATCTTATTAATTTTAACCTTAAAAGCGTTAATAATCTAATTAATTTATTTCTAATACTAGAGCTTCTACGTATCTTAAAAATATCTAAAATAAAAATTATAAAAATTTACTATAACTATACTACTAAGAATAGCTATATACTAAGTCTATTTATTTAAATATACTACTAAAGCGAACCGAGTAATAAGTATCTAGAATTAGATTAGTATAATAGTAGTTTTAGAACTTATAAGCGCTACTTAAATATACTATACTATTAAGAGAAATATCTTAACTTACTTAATTATTTTTTTTTTAAATAAAAGCTTTTAACTACTAACGTAGTTGCTGAGAATATTATATAATAATAATATTTTATTTATTTAAAAAAAGTAAAATATAAAAGAATAGCTTTAAAACTATAGTATTATAAATAAAAAGCTCTATATATAAAAATAAAGATAGATAAGTTTAGTAATATTTAAAATAAGCTAGCTATTAATAATTTTCTTATTACTATTAGTAAGAAATTAATACCTAATTAAGTAAAATAGATATATACAACCGAAGTCTAAATATTAATACTTAAAAGTAAAAAGCGCTTTTTAATAAAAGTAGGAAGAATCTTTTAAGTAGTATTATAAAATAGAGTTACTAAAATAATTTTTAAAAGCTCTAAAATCTTTATAACGCTTAGTAGATAAAGCCTATTTTTTTCATTAAATAGCTTATAGCTAAAGAATAAAAGTAAGGTATATTAGTACCCTTATAAACTTAAAAAATACTATTAAAAACCTATTAAGTACTATTACTTATAGTTAGTATTAATAGGTACTTATATTAGTTATACTACGCTGCTTTCTAAAAAAAAATAAAAAAGAGCTTCTTAAGTATTTTAAACTTAATAAATTTACAGCTCTACGTAATATATTTAAGTAAAAGAGATAGCTTAAAGAAAATACTTTATAAAGTAAGAAATTCAATAAACTAAAATTTCTTAGCTCTTTTATATATATAGTTATTAATTCTTTGCTTATTATAAGTAGTTAATTAAAATAAAATAATAATATATATTATATATAAAATTATAATACCTATACGCTTTCTAAAAGTACTATTTTATATTTAATACATAATAGATTACTGCTTATTTTAGAATTTTTTAACAAAATTAATACTATTTATACTATTAAAGCTAGAACGTAAACTTTTTTAATTTTTAGTATAAAAATCTAAATAATTAAAAACGCTTTAAACGGCCTAAATAGAAATTCTATAAATAACTTTTTACTACAGAATATAGCTGTTATAAAAGAATTTTTTTTAAATATAGTATTTAAAGCTTATCTATATAATAATGGACTTTAATACTTAGGCTTAAATAATATACTATATATAAAATTTTTAGAATAAAGTCTTATATTTATAACGCTTATTTATAAGTATAATTTTATATTTATTAATTATAAGCCTATATTCTTTTATCTTTTAATTTAGAGTATAATACTAGTATATTAAAAGCTTTACTTATAGTTAATATATTTATATATTAATACTAAGAATATATAGCACTAAAAAGTAGAATATTTAGATTAAAAAGCTTTATATTATTTAGTTTAAAAACTATAAAATATTTATATTTTAAATAATAAGTATATATATAATAAGTAATATTCCCTTATATACGCGGCTTAGGTAATTTTTTAAAAATTAAAAAAAAATTAGTATAACTATACTAGCGTATTTTATAAAATCTCTTTAATATACTTAAAGAAAGGCTTAGAGAGTAGTAGATATTATTAGTGAAAAATAACTATAGTAAGAAAGTTTATATATAGAGTCTATAGGTAAAATTACTTTTAAAGCTTATAAAATTATTTTTAAGTTTTACTATATAAGTATATACTTAGTATAAACTTAAAATTATAAAAATCTTTTAAAATAATAATATTACTACCTAACTATAGTATAAAAGATTACGTTTTAAAAAATAAATAAAAGAGTTTAGTATAAGTATTAAAATACTATTTATATATATATATATGCTAAACGGCGGCGCTAAACACGCTAGCTAAAAAATTATTAATAAAACTATTATTATAAAACTTAGTATAAACTTACTAAAAAAGCTTTAACTAAGAATTATAATAGTAGTTATAGCGTTTTATAATATTAGTTTTATAACTTTTAAGAGTATAATCTCTAAATTAGGTTTTTTATAGCTAGTTTAAATAGTATTTCTGTTATTATAAACTTAAGTTTATAAAATACTAAATAATAGATCGATGCCTAGATTAAAATAATATATATATTTATAGTTATTACGTATATTTATTATATAAAAATTATATAGCAGGACGTAATAAATATAAATTTAAAATAAATCTATATATTTATATTAAATATTTATAAAATATAGATACTATTATTTAACTAAGTTATTATAACGTATAATATTACGTTTAATAAAACTCTTTTTTATAAAAAAAAGAATATTTATCCTATTTCTTAGAAAGTGGCTATAAAACTTATAAATATTTTATATACTATTAAGATTACAGATATAGATAAAATTTTTTATAAAATTTTTAATACGTAAGCCTATAACTTTAATAAGCTAGAGAGTAGTAAAAATATTATATAACATAAATAGTAGTTTAAAGATACTTTAGTATAAGTTTTATTTTATTCTTTTAGTTAGTTAGTTAAATAAAGCTCTATATAAGTAATATATACGTAGGCTATTAGTATAGCTAACTAATAACTATAAATCCGTATATTATATAATATAAATATTAGTTTAATCTTTCTTTAGCATATTCTAATGTCTAAAAAACTTAAAAGTATAAACTTTAAAAAAAATAAAGACTTTAGTATTTTTTATAAAATATACTTTAGTATAAAAGTAAAATAGTCTAAAATAAAAAGCCTCTAAACTTTTTAAATAGTAGGTAGAAGTTTATCTAATACTATTACTTAAATTAGGAATATAGAGCTCCTCTTATTAAATAAAATAATTAGTATCCCTATTTATAAAATATAGGAACCTATAAAAAACTATAACTTAGCTATTTATTAGAGCTAATAGTAATATAAATTAAATCTTAAAAATCTTAATAAACTAGGGGGTAGAAATAAAAATCTACTATATATTTATATATTATTAAGCCCTAACCTAAAAAGTAAGCTATTACGTAATATAAAGCTTATAAGTATTTTACTTAATAGTATAAATAGCTCCCTTTAATATAACTTTATAAATATATTTATTTCTAATATAAACCTTATACAGGAAGAGTATAAAAAATTTATAATTATTAATATAATAGTTTAAACTACTATATAAAATAAGATCCTAAAAAAGATAATATTTTAAAATAAAACTTATATATACCGCGATAAGATTCTAAAAGAGCTAGTAATATAAAAAGTAATTTTTTTATATTTATTTTATCCGCTCTTTTATTAAACTATATATAAAAAATAAAATATATTATTTAAAAAGTAAACTTATTAAGTAGTTATATACTTTAAAAATACTAAGTAACTACTTTTACTTAAATAGATATTTACTTATATATTTAATTAGAATAGTTACTTTATAAAATATAAACTCGCCTTATTATTAAAAGTAACTTCTAGTTAAAAGATATATTTTTATTAATATATACTATAACGTTTATAGCGTACTCCTTTTATATAGTTATAATAATTATAGTAAAGATTAACCTAAAAATTTTATAGCTTAATATAATTAATATATTTTTTAATATGCTAATTAACTGCTTAAACTACGCTGGTAAATTAGGTCGGGTTAGGGTTGGGTCGGGGTTACAAAGCTAGGGCCACATTTTGTAAGAACATCAAAGTATTTTTAAAAAAGTATTTACTAACTTTTTAAATATAATTAATTAGATAATAATATAATAATATAATTTATAGCGCATAGAACGACGTTAAGTTATAAATTATAAAAAATATATTTTATATTATTAGATTCTATATAATTTAAGATTTAAATAGGTTTTCTGTTTAAATTTTAAATTGTGTAGAATCTAATAATATAAAATATATTTTTTATAATTTATAACTTAACTTCAGTCTATGTGCTATAAATTTTATTATTATATTATTCTCTAATTAATTATATTTAAAAAGTTAGTAAATACTTTTTTGAAAATACTTTAATGTTCCTCGCTTATTCTTGCTTATATACGACCCCAAGTGGTCTGTGTGACCCCAACCCATTCGCCAGCGTAGCTTAAACCTAGTATAGTATAAACTACTTAATAGTTATAAATAAAAAAATAACTATATAAAGCTTAATTACGTTTTATATAACCTACGCGACTTATCTATACTATAATATAAAATTTTTTTTAATACTTTAGCTAAGCTTAACTTTATCTATTTAAAAGAAGAGTTTTACTTATTCTTTAACGTAGATTATAAGATCTTTATACTTTTTTATATAGATAATATTTTATTTTTATATTATAAAATTTAATAGCGAGAGGCTTTTAAACTGCGCAGTTAGCTATTAAGAATATATAAAGTAAAAGTACGCAGAGCTATAAAATAGTATTTTAAAATATTAGTTATTAAAAATTAAAAAGATTAAATAATTACGCTAATTTATAATTTATATATTAAAAAAATTATAAAAAAATTTAGAGTAGCTAATTTAGTACTTTTTTTACTAACGCCTATACTATTAAAAGAACTAGTTAAAAATAAAAAAGAAGTAATAAAGACTAAAATTAAAATATATTAGAAATATATTAAATCTATACTTTATACTACTATTAAAATATAACTAAATATAGTATTTACTATTTTAAAGCTCTTTTATTTTTTACCTAATCTAAGTAGAAAATATTTTATTATAGTAAAATATATAATTACGTTCTTTTATAAATTTTACTTTTCGGTAATCTAATATAGCGTATATAAGAACCTAAAAGTTAAAATTTATTTAAATACTTTATTTATAGATAATCTAGAAAGTAGATAATCTTTAAATAATTATATTATTATATTATTTACGAGTATAATTATTTAGAAAACTATTAGGTAGGCTACTATTATAATATTAACTACTAAAATAGAACTCCTCGCGCTTAAATATATAAGTAAAAAAAATACTAGCTTTAAAGCGCTTTTTTAAAAAACTTATTTTAAATTTTAGAACTACGTAGCGTATATTATATAATAATGAATAAATGATTAGGCTAGTTATAGGTAAGAATAAGTATATAACTACTTATTTATATTATATAAATATATAGAATATATAGCTGTACTAAAAGTATTTAAAAAAGAGTTTTAAAATTAAATACCTTTAAATAAGTAATATACTAACTAATAGGTTAATAAATGCTCTTACAGCTTAGTAATTTTAAAAATTTAAATAAATAATTAAATTTTAAGAATATAAAAGAAAAAATTACTAAACTAGAATTTTTAGAAATTATATAATAAAAGGGCTAAAAGCGCTTTAAATTAAATATTAAATAGCTTATAAGCTGCTATATATAATAATAATTTAAAACCGTACTACTTAAAAAAATTTTATAATAAAAAAATAGAAAAATACTAAAATAATAAAAATTATTTAATAATTTTAATAGAGAAGCTTAATAGATTAATAATTTTACTAGTTTACTAAATTTTTAAATAGTCTAAGCGCAGCGCGAAGCAATTTTATTAAAAATATTATTTATAAAGTTACTATTTAAGTTTTTATTTAATTTAATTATCTACCTAATAGTAATTTATAATTTATTAAACTTTATAATTTATAAAATCTATATTAGTAGAGATTAAAAGAAGTAGATTAAAAAATTATATTTTTTTAATAAATGAGCTCTTTTACCTTCTTACTATAAAGTAGCTTATAAAAGAATAAAAAGCGCTTAGTAATCTCTTATATATAGATAAAACTATAATAGTAAGTATATAATTTTTATAAATTTTTTAAATTAGAATATTAATATATATATTAGTTTATAGCTATATCCGCTCTTATATATTTAGTAATAAAAGCTTAGCGTTTTAGAATTATAATAACTTTTATTACATTATTAAATAGAGTACTATTTAAATAGTAAAAGTAAAATACTAAACGCTTTAATTCTATAATATATTAGTAATATTAAGCTATATAAATATTATTTAATAGTTTTAAAACTCTTCTAATATTAATATAAAAGAATAGATAAAACTTAAAAAAATAATAAACTAAAATACTTAAAATACTTTTTATTAATATTATTATTATTATTACGACGTAATAAAGTTTATAAAATAAGTAGTTGATTATTTTTATCTTTTTTAGTATTTTATATTTATTTTTATTTACTATAGGGTGTGACCTATTTTTTAAACCTAATCTAGTAGAGTTTAAAAAAGCTAAATTAAAAAAAAGCGCAGATAGCACCCTACGCTTAAAAAAACTAAATAAAGAAAATAGGCTAAATAGAATTAATAATGTTAAAAGCCTAATTACTGGGGGGTGAAAGCGAAAAAGAGTACTTTAAAAAGATACCTTTTTAAAATAATATAACTTTATAATTAGTAAGCTAAAAAATATAAAAAAAAACAGTTTTAAAGAGAAAGATTAGTAGACTCTATTTACCCTATTAGGTGCTGCTTACCAAGACGTTTAGGGGTAAAAAAAATATTAGTAAACTTTAACAATTTTTAGAACCCTACTTTAGGCTATTATAACTTTTTATTTATGCTATAAAATTGGCCTATTTTTATATATATAATAATAGATCCTTTAGTATATTAATATCTACATTATTTTTATATATTTATATGTTTATTATATAATTATTAATAAAAGTTAAATTTTTACAATTTTAATAATAAACGAGTAAATAATATATTACTAGTACTTACTATAGTATCCTCTAGATTTTAAAAGTATCTTATAATAGCTAGGAAGTAATAAAATATAATTATTAAAAACTTTTTATAGTATTTTATTTTACTTTTTAAAAAAAGCTATTTAAATGGCCTCTATACTTTCTAAACTTTATTTTATATATAAGTTAATCTCTTTGTTTTTATTTAGTCTAGATTTTAAATAATTCTATATATTTTTTATAGATGCTAAATTAGTGTTATAGGCTAGGTAAAATAAAATAGGATATTAATTATCCTAAAACTAGTTTAAAACGTCTGTTATTTTATTAATAAGTCGGTTACCTTATTAAAATTACTAATATATATTAATATAAATATAAAGTTTATAATTATAATATAATATAATAATATATTTATATATATCTATTATTATATTAAAAAAAGTACTAAAAAATCTATTAGGTTACTTACTGCTTTTTATCTTCGGATTAACTATAGATATAAGAACGTTTTATTCTTTAGTCTTTAATAGTAAAATAAATAGATAACTTAGGTATTATAGTAAATACTAAAATACTTTTATTTTCTAACTAAGTAGTATTCTAAATTTAGTATAATAAGTTATTACTAATAAAATAATTAATATTATTAATATTAATAAAGCAAAACTATAGCGTAAAAATATATAAAAAGTTATATATATTAAAATATTAAAATATAAAAATAACTTACTTAGTAAGCAGCTAATAACTAATGTATTTCTAATTCTATTTTTACCCCTTTCTCTATTATATTTTCTTATAACTTATCTCTTTTATATTACTAATGTGTTAGATAAAAATAATATTTTTATAATTTATATTTATAACATTTTTTATATTTCTTTTAACGTATTTTAATACTCTTATTAGTATTTTCTCTATTAACTATAGATTTTTTTATATAGTAATATTATAACACTTTTCTTTTAAAATATAATTATAAGAATTTTTTAAAATATTTTGACTATTTTCTAATAATATTAGTTTCTTTTCTTTTTTAGGGCCTTTAATTACGTTTCTATTAATAATTTTTTTTACGCTTTAAATTACTTTAGAAACTCTATTTCTTTTAACTTTATTTATATTATTATTATTGTTATTTTAGTCTTAATATATAGTATAGTATTATAAATACTTTTAGAAGTTCTATTTATAGTAAAAATAATTATTAGAATAGAGGTATTTACGTTTAAAAGAAGACTAACTATAGATATAAGTTTTATTATATATATCGCATTATGAAAGAAATAGGAGTCTAGGGTTATAAAATTTAACAGATATTATTATATACTATATTATTAATAATATATTACGTAATTAGTGATTATATAAGCAGAAGCTAAATTTTTACTAATTTTATAAATCTATTATTATATAATAAATTCTTATTAAAATTTAAGTTACGTGACCTATACTAGATCTAAAAGGGTATAGTGAAACTTTTAGTTAAATATATTTACAAACTAAAAAGTTATAGGAACCTAAAAAGAGATATAAATAATTAGTTTATTTAGGTAATTTTAATTTATTATACGTAATTAATAAGTAGTAAGTAAAATACTTATAAAATTTTCTATTATTTTCTCTTTAATATGCTATTATTTACGTATTTTTAGGCTTATTAATTAACTTTATATAAATTATTAAAAAATATAACTTTTTTGAGTACTCTTTTTCGCTTTCACCCACCTGTAATTTTTAATTAGTATTATACTTCCTATAGGGATATTATATACTTTCACACTAGCTCTTAAATAGTTATTTAGGGGCGTAATATAAGTATAAAACTAAAAAAAATTATTAAAATTACTAAATAATAGTATAGAAGGATCTTAAGCTTATAATAATAATAAAAAAATTTTTTTATAAATAGGGGGAGTAGCAGAACTTTTTAAACTAAAAAATTAAAAACTAAAAAAAAAAAAAAAAATTTTAATTATAAGACGTATACGGATTTACTTATATTAAAAATATAAAATAATTTTTTTTAAATTTATAATAAATACGTATCTTCTTATAGATAAAATAAAAAAGCTTTTAAATATTAGAGTATAAAAATTTTTAACTAAGTCACGAGAATTATTAGTTAAGACTAGATAGTATTTTAGTTTTACTAAGCTATTTATTATTAGCACGCTGTATAATTTTATTTTTTTTTTTTTACCTACTTTTAGCGGAGTATAATTATAGGCTTAAAAATAAACTAAAATAAAAAACTAAAATCTAAAAAATAGAGTTCTATTAGAAGTTTACTAATTTTAGTATACTTAAAATATTTAAAATACTAATTACGCATAGTTAAATTTAGGTAGTTAAACTAAGTCTTATACTAAAAATCTTTTATTAACTTTTTAAACTATTAAATAAAGATTAGTAAAGTTTTAAAAAAAATTAAAAATTAGAAGTTTAAAAAAATTTTAAAAAGTAAAAATTAAAAAAAGTATTATAACTTACTATAGCTATAGTAGCAGTAATATAAATAGTTAACTTATAGTACCCATAATAATTAAAAAAAGCTTAAACAGCTATTAAGAGAGATAAAATTAGATAAAAGAGCTTAGATATAAAATAGACGGTATAAAAAAGTATAAAAATAATAATAATAAATAAAAAAAAAATAAAAATTATTTTAAAAAAGTTTATAAAAAGATTATATAAATACTATTTATACCACTAAATACTAGCGCGCCTACCGTAATTAGTTTTTTATTTTAAAATTTTATTACTTAGTAATACTACCTACTAAAAATCTACTTAAAGAAGCTTTTTTTAACATTAATTCTATAGCTACTACGAGCCTAAAAAAATTAATTTTAAGCTACTTATATAGTTAAGCTATTTTTACTAGTTTAACTAGGGGGTGTATTATTAAAAGATATTTTAGAGCTTATATTACTAGTTTATAAAACTTTTTAGAATAGAGGATTTATTCTTTTATATATATATATATAATATAGCTCTATAGCGCTTCTTTTTATAAGAGTAGTCCTAATTCTTTATCTTTAGAAACTAGTAATTTCTAGCTTATTTTTCCTTTATAAATATTAATATTTAATAAGAATCTATATATACAGAGCTAATTAGGTATACTAAATACTTTAGAGTAAGGTAAAAATATATACTAAAACGCTAGCGTAGGCTAGCGTAAACGTACCTATTTTAGTGCTTATATTTAAGTAAGAGCGTGTTTACTTATAATACTATATTTTTTTTTCTAAAAATCTTTATTTCTAAAGCTTTATAATTAGCTCTATATATTTTTAATTTTTATATAGGAAAGCGGAGTTAAATATTTATAAAAATAAAATATTTTTATTAGAGTAATAAAACGCGTAACTATTTAGATAGTAAACTATAAAGTTATTTTTATTATAACTTAATTATTAAAGTTATAAGTATAGTAAGTAAGCTTAGCTCTTTTTATTTACTATTTATATCTTTAAGAGAGTCTTTTATAATAAATTATATTATCTTTATAGTTTTATCGTATTACGTATCTACTAGTTATATTTTATTATTTATTAATTACTCTTAGTTATTTATTATTAGTTAATTATTTATTTATTATTTGCTAGATAATAGCTATTTATATATTATAAGCCGTTAGAAAAAATATACTTAATTATTAAAGCGTTTATAGGTAACGCCGGTAGTAGTGTATAAAATATTCTTAATAGCTTATAATATTAAAGTAAAATTATTAGTTAGAATTATTAAAATCCTTTTATTTAATAAGGAATTTTAATAGGCCTCCATAGCTAGTATTAGAGTTAATTATACAGTTATTAATTTTATAATCTAGTATTACTTTAATATTATTAACTAGTAGGTCTTTTTTTTATAGTAATTAGCCTTTATAGCTTTTACCGCTACTTTAGTAGTAGTATTATATTTTATTAATAAAATAATTATAGGTAGAATTATAGATAAACGTTTTTAAGTATAGTATAATTAGTAAAATTAAGTTTAAAAATTTAGGTTATATTATAGCGATTATTTAGTTATTTATTATAGATGTTTATAATCTTAAATAGTTTAAATTTTTTATTTTTTAATATTATAGAGCGTAGTGTATAGATATTATATACGTTAACTATAACCTAAGTATCTATATAGATTTTTAAGACTGGTAGTTATTAGTTATTAATATATTTTTTTATTTTTTTCTATACCCACGTTAGTGCTAGGTATAGTTATTATTTTATATAGTTTATATATATAAAAAGTCTATTTAGAGCTTATATATTATATATTACTTTTTATTTTTTTAGTGGTACACCGGAAGGTTTAGTATCTATATATAGTAAATATTTTTTATAGTATTAAATAGTATTATACCTATTAATATAATTTTACTATTTACTTTAAATTTTATAATAGGTAATAACTCTATTTAGTTATTTTACTTATAATTAATAAAGTAGGGTAAATAAGCTTTTAATATTTAATTAGTAATTTCTATTTATTTATCTATTTTTAGGTAAAAGGCCGTAGATAATTTTAGCATTATACTAATTGTTTTATATAATTATTTTTAAAACTAAAATATAAATTACGTACTATAATTAGTTATAAATTTTAATAAGTATTTATTCTTATACTATACGTATTTAATAAAAGTCTAAATATAAGCTCTAGTATTAAGGGATATTAAGAGTATAAACTTTTTCTTTTTAAATAGTTAGTTAATTAAAACTATAATATATCTATAATCGCGACTATTATAGTAACTTTTAGGTAGTAGTATAATAAAGTTAATAGATATATTTATTTTATATATATTTAGTATAGGTAGTAGGTATAGTAAGCTATACTTATCTTTATATTTTAATTTTAGCCTAGAATAAATAAGGTAGTTATATATATAATAGACGACGCTATTTATAGAGTATAGCTAGTAGTAATATTATAATAATTATACGTATATTTTATATTTATTATTATACTTAGCTGTTTAAGTATTATAGTATAATTATATAAAGTGTATTTAGAATTTATTATTATAAAGTATAAAGACCTTACTATTAATATATACTAAGTTATTATTTAGGTTATAATTTTATAATTTAATATAAATACTAAGGTTATAATAAAACTAGTAGAGTATACGATATATACTACTCTTTATAATATTAACTATAGCCTTAATAATATTATTATAGAGACTAACTACTTTAAGTAACCCTAATAGGTTTATATTATTAGTATTCTTATAACTATTATAAAGTTTTAAAATAGCGTTTTTATCTTAACTATTAAAAATAGGTAGCTTTTTATTAATTTTATAAACCTATTTAAATAAGCTTATAGTATTTAATTTTATTATATCTATTAAGATCTTTACTACATATATAGCCTATTAGGAGCCGCTATTATATATAGTATATATAGGTAGTTTAAATTATTTAAAAAGTTATAGTACCTACTATTAGTATTATAGTTAATTATTATATATATTTACGAGGACGTTTTTAGTTTATCTTATTAGTATATTAGGTTTTATATCTTTTTTACTAGGCCTATATTTAATTATAAAGTTAATTTTAATAAAAACTTAGCTTTTTAGACTTATCGGCGATTTAACTATTTTATAGTTATAAACTATTTTAAAGTTTTATAATTAAAAAATACCTTTATTGGATTAAGTAAATTAGTAAGCTTAGGTCTTTATTTTTTAAAAGCTTAAATAATTACTATAAGGTCTTTATTATAAATAGGATAGTTAAACTCTATAGATTTTATTTTTATTAAAAAGAAGGTAATAGGCTATAGAACGTTATCTTTATACTAAAAAAGTATACTAGACTAACTTTTTTGACACATTAAGTATAAAGGCATATACATACTCCTCCTTTTTTAAAACCCCTTTTAGTCGCCCCGAGCCACCACAGCCACACTATTTATTCGATTAGTATATAAATATATAAAGTATACTAGTAATAATCTAATTAAACATATTAGTCTCTATAATTACAGGGGGGTGACACAAAAAAAGAGTAATTAAAAAAGATATCTTTTTTAAAATAATATAACTGTTTAATTATTAAGCCTAAAAATCTAAGATAAATAGTATTTTAAAGAGAAAGACTAGTAGATTCTATTTACTCTGTTAGGGACTGCTTACTAAGGGGTTTAGGGGTAAAAAAAAATTAGTAAATATAGAAAATTTTTAGGATTCTACTTTAGGCTATTATAACTTTTTATTTAAGGTGTAAAATTTGTTTATTTTTATATATATTATAAGAGCATCTATAATATATAAGTATATATAATATTTTTATATATTTATATATTATTTATAAAACTATATATAAAAGTTATTTTTTTAAATTTCTAATAATAAACTGGTAATAATAAATTACTAATACTTAGTATAGTAGCCCTTAGCTTCTATAACCGCCTTATAACGGTTAGGAAGAGATAAAATATAGTTATTAATAACTTTTTATAGTATTTTATACTACTCTTTATTAATAACTCTTTTAAAGGCCTCTATATTTTATATACTAGATCCTACCCCTAATTTAGCCTTTTTATTATTATTTAGTTCTTATTTTAAATAACTCTATATATTTTCTATAGGGGCTAAATCAGGACTATAGGCTAGGTAAAAAAATAGTTTAATTTTATTATTTTTAAACTAGTTTAAAACGTCCGTTGTTTTATAAATAGCGATATTATCTTGCTAGAATTACTAACCTAAATTAATATTAATATAAAGATTATAATTATAATATAATATAATAATATATATATATATATATTATTATATTATTAAAAAAAGGGGTAAAAAAGTATTATAAAACTTACCCCTTTTTATATAGGGTTTAAGCTTAAGTATAAGGACTTTATTTATATAGTCCTTACTAGTATAAGAAGTAGAAGAATTAGGTATTTTAATAAATACTAAATTACTTCTACCTCTTACCTAAATTGCACCCTAAACTTATAGGGTAATGTCTTAGCCTATAAAATAATTAATAAATTAATATTAAAAAACTAAAACTATAACTTAAAAATATATAAAAAGTTATATATTTTAATATTTTAAAAAGTTAAAATAACTTACTTTATAATTAGCTAATAGCTAGTTCTCTTCTAACTCTATTATTACCCCTTTTTCTATAATATTACCTATTCTCTTGTCCCTTTTTTATTACTAACTTATTAGAAAATATAATCTTTTTTAAATTTATCTTTTTTATATTTTTTAATTATTTTTTAGCGTATTTTACTCTTTTTTAGCGTTTTCTTTGTTAATTATTAGTTTTTTTTTACTTATATTAATAGAGTAGGCTTTCTCTTTAAAAGTCCTTTATAAGGATCTTTTTATAATATTTAGACTATTTTCTATTAATAGTCTTTTATTTTCTTTTTTAGGACTTTTCGTTAGGTCTCTATTAATAACTCTTTTATCTCTTTTAGTTAACTTTAAAACTCGGCCTTTTTTAATCTTTTTAATATTATAATTTTTTTTATCTTTATTTTTAATACGTTGTATAGTATTATAAATAGACTTTTCTAACTTGTTTAAAGTTGTAGTAATTAAAGAAGATAAATTATTTACTTTTAAAAGAAGTTTAATTTTAGATTTAAGTTTTGACAAATTTAGCGCTATTTTAAGGAAATAGGAATCTAGATTTATAAAATTAAAAGATATTACTATATACTACAATATTAATAATATATTACGTAATTATTAATTATATAAGTCTTATTAATATTTTTATAATTAATATAATTTTATTATTAGATTACTAATACACTTCGAAAATCTAGTTACGTGACCTATACTAGGCCTAAAATAGTATAGTTAAAATTTTAGTTAAATATATTCACTAACTAAAAAGTTATAGGAACCTAAAAAAGGGGTTAAAAAAATTATTATATTTAGATAATTTTAATTTATTACAGGTAATATATATAACGTAACTAAAATTCTTATATAAATTTCTCTTATTTTCTCTTTACAACGGCATTATTCACGTATTTTTAGGCTTAGTAATTAATTTTATATAAATTTTTAAAAAAGGTATCTTTTTTAATTACTCTTTTTTTGTGTCACCCCCCTGTATATATATATTAGAATTAAAGTAAGAGAGTATTAGAGTATTAATAAAGGCGCAATTAATCTATTTAAAGATCTCTTTAGTAATAGGTATTAATATAATTCTTTCTATAGTACTATATATTAACTTAATTAGTAATTATATAAGTTAAGAAAAGCAGTATATAAATTATTAATAAAAGTTTATAACACTAATTAATATCTATATATCTCTAATACTTTTAGAGTGTCGCTATTTAAAATAGTCTTAATTTTAGCTAAATCTATTTCTAGCCCGTCTATAAATAGTATTTTACTAAAATAACTAACGCGTTAAACTAAAAACTTATATTTATTAATATTAAGTTATAGTCCTACTTTATAAAGCTTATATAGTACTTTAAGGTAATACTACTTATAGTTTTAGTTATTCTTAATAAAAATAATATTATTATTACTTCTTTACGTTTATTTACAGAAGCTATATTAACCTTATATACGCTACGTTTTTACTTAATATAAGTAAGTAAAAACAGAGGCGCTATAACCAAGGCCTATTAAATATAAGATTTATTAAATTTTATAGCGGTAGAGTAATAACTTAATAAATAACTTATTAGATAGTAGCGGTAACGACGGCGGGGTAATAATTATAAAATAATAATAAAATATCTATAAGTTATTTTAGGTAGAATAGAACTATAAGCTATATATAGTATATTTAAAATAATAAGTATAGTAGGTTTTTCTCCTTTCTATAAATACTATATACATAAAGTCTAGAAATCTTTCTAGTACTATTATTAGAATTATATCTTCTATTCTCTACTTTATTACAGGGGGGCGATATTAGGAAAAGACCAATCTAAAAAGTTACTATTTTTAAAAATTAATATAAAATTAATTACTAAGCCTAAAAATACCTGAATTATACCGTTTTAAAGAGGAAATAATAGAGATTTATATTACAATTTTAGTTACGTACTATTTATTACCTATAATAAATTTAAATTACCTAAACATAACAAATTTTTTAACCCCTTTTTTAGATTCCTATAACTTTTTAGTTAGTGAATATATTTAACTAAAATTTTAACTATACTCTTTTAGGCCTAGTATAGGTCACGTAACTAGATTTTCGAAGTGTATTAGTAATCTAATAATAAAATTATATTAATTATAAAAATAGTGCTATGGCTAATATAATTAATAATTACGTAATATATTAGTAATATTATAGTATATTATAATATCTTTTAACTTTTATAAACTTAAACTCCTATTTCCTTAAAATAGAACTAAAATTCTTAAAACTTAAATATAACGTTAATTTACTTTTACAAGTAAATACTTCTCTTTTTTTAATTACTACTACTTTAAAAAAGCCTCAACAAAGTATTTATAACGCTATAAAATAAATGAAAAAGAAAGAAAGTAATAAAAAAATAATAAAGATAATAATTATAATATAAAAAAAGTTCTTATAGGGGGTATAAAAAAGTTAACTAAAAGGGATAAAAGAGTTATTAATAGAGACTTAACAAGAAGTCCTAAAAAAGAAAATAAAAGAATACTATTAGAAAATAATTTAGTGATTATAACTAGATAATTAGAAAGAGTTTTAAAAGTGAAGGGATATACAATTAATATAAGTAAAAAAAAACTAATAATAAATAAAGAAAGCGCTAAAAAAGAGTAAAATACGCTAAAGAATAATTAAAAAATATTAAAAATATAAACTTTAAAAAAATAATATTTTCTAATAAGTTAGCAATATAAAGGGGGCAATAAAATAAATAATATTATAAAAAAAAGGATAATAATAGAGTTAGAAAAGAACTGGCTGTTAGCTAATTATGAAGTAAGTTATTTTAACTTTTTAAAATATTAAAATATATAACTTTTTATATATTTTTAAACTATGGTTTTAGTTTTTTAATATTAATTATATTAATTATTTTATAGGATAAGACCTTAAACTATAAGTTTAGGGTGCTATTTAGGTAGGAGATAGAAGTAATTTAGTGTTTATTAAAATACCTAATTTTTTTACTTCTTATACTAGTAAGGATTATATAAATAAAGTCCTTATACCTGAAGTTAAACCCTCTATAAAAAGGGGTAAGTTTTATAACCTTTTTTTATCTCTTTTTTTATTAATATAATAATATATATATATATATATTATTATATTATATTATAATTATAAACTTTATATTAATATTAATTTAGGTTAGTAATTTTAACAAGATAACGTCCCTATTTATAAAATAACGGACGTTTTAAACTGGTTTAAAAATAATAAAATTAAACTATTTTCTTACCTAGCCTATAGTCCTGATTTAGCCCCTATAGAAAATATATAGGGTTATTTAAAATAAAGACTAAATAAATATAAAAAGGCTAATTTAGGGATAGGATCTAGTATATAAAGTATAGAGGCCTTTAAAAGAGTTATTATAAAGGAGTAAAATAAAATACCTTAAAAAGTTATTAATAACTCTATTTTATTACTTCCTAACCGTTATAAGGCGGTTATAGGAGCTAAAGGCTACTATACTAAGTATTAGTAATTTATTATTTACTAGTTTATTATTAAAAATATAAATAAGTAACTTTTATATATAACTATATAAATAATATATAAATATATAAATATATTTTATGTACTTATATATTATAGATACTATTATAATATATATAAAAATAAACAAATTTTGTACCTTAAATAAAAAGTTATAATAGTCTAAAGTAGAACTCTAAAAATTATTTATGTTTACTAATTTTGTTTTACTTCTAAACCCCTTAGTAAGCAGCCCCTAATAAGGTAAATAGAATAAGCTAGTTTTTTTTTTTAAATTAGTATTATTTTCGTATTTTTAGGCCTTATAACTAAAAAGTTATATTATTTTAAAAAAGGCAATTTTTGGATTAGTCTTTTCCTAATATCGCCACCCTGTATATTTATATTAGTGTTTTAGTATTTAATAATTAAATTACTAAGTAACCTCTAGCGTACAGTATAGGCTTTCGCTAATAGTAATAATTAGCTAAATTATATTAAGGACTACTTTAATTTTTATTTTAACGTAGTATAACTAGCTGGCCTACTTAATAAACTAAAAGATTTTTTAGTTAATGTTATTTTTAATTTTAATTTAATCCTAACGCGCCTTTTTTTACTTAAAATAGTTATAATTCTTAAGTTTAATAATACCTATAAGAACACTAAGGTCTATTTTAGATTATATAGTAATATAGTAGACTTTATAGTATAGTAGTATAAAAAAATAAAACTCTTTTATTTAAAGTAGAGAATAGTAGTAATAGTAGTAGTAGTAGTAGTAGTAGTAGTAGTAGTAGTAGTAATAGTAGTAGTAGTAATAGTAATATTTTAATAATAAAAAAAAGAAACTTTTTTAAAATAGTTATTACAATTTAGGTATCTCTGCTTTAAATAGGAGTATACTTACGTAATAAGGAATATATAGTTTATACTACGGGGCTTTAGCTTAGTAGCGATTTATCTCTTTACTTTTATAGATAATATATATTTAATTTATTTTATATATTATACTATATTACTACTCTACCCTAATCCCTAATATTTAAATTACTCTCTTATACTTAGAAGTAATCTAGTATAATATAGCTTTAAAAGAGTTTTATTACTTAGTTACGCATAATACGTTAGTTTTATAAAATACTAAAATTATTAAGAAACCTAAAGATAATTTTAAGTTCCCTCCTAATATCCCTAATACTTAAGTTTTTTAAAATTTTATATAAGCCGTAGAAACGCCTCTATTAGGTCTATTAAAATATAAAAAGACATAAATAGCCGCTAACTATTATAGTTAAATACCTTTATTTTAATTAAAACCCTCTATATTTACTAATTTTAAAAAAATACGCGCTTAGCTCTAACGGGTTAAAAATAAAGAGGAAATAATATAATTACTTAATATTTACTAATATTTTAATATAGGTAACTAAGCCGTAATTATAAAAGACCTAATTATTTTATAGAGTTATACTATTTTAATTTTTATTTTAACTATATATTTACTAACGCTAAAGGCCTTTTATATTTATAAAAAGAAAGATAGACGTAACTTTAACCTTTAAAGGATTAATTATAAACGCTATTTTTACTAATTATTAATCTATTTTTTAATAGAAATTTTAAAGGTTAAATTTATTATTATTTATATTAATAATTCCCTTTAAACTATCTAGAAGGCTAAAGTTGCCTTAAAACTTAGTACTAATTTATTATAAAAAGAGACTTAAGATTTTTTAAAGATTAAAATACTAAATACTCTTAGAGGACTACTATAATAGTTTAATAAGACTAAAATTAATTTTAAGTAGACTATCTAGCTACTTAAGTAGTCTTTTATAAAACTTTTAGACTATATTTACTCTCTTTAAAAAGAGATAAATATATTTAAAACTAGTAAAGAATTTTAATAAGTTTAAAGCTTTATAAGCTGCCTAAATAAAAATCTTTAGGCTAGACTATAGACTTTAAAGAAATAATAGATTAATATTATTACTAAAGTAAAAAAGAAGGCTAATTTTTTTTGGTTAATATAAAAGATAACTAATTTTAATAATTCTAAAACGTAAAAATTTAGAAAGAATATATAAAATATAAAAAAATCTATTAGACTTTAAAAATATTTTAGGTAGAACTAATAGGTATAATTAGGCGTTAACTAGTCTAATAAACTATTAACTAAAATAGAGTTTCCTACTAATATACTAATTTATTATTATTACAGTAAAAAGGGCTATTATACTTTTAACTACTAGTATAAAGATAAGCTAGTAGTCTTTAAATTTAAAAAAATAATTAAAAAAGCTTCGTTATCGATTTAGACAGAAAAAAGAAAAAAGTAAAAATAATTATAATACTTACTACCTATATTAGAACTATTATAAGCTATTTATTAAAAATACTTAAGGTTAAGTACGTTAGTAGTTTATTTAACTAGTTATATAATTAATTTAAGGAGATAGTTACCCTAAAGGCTAGAGTTATAAATAGAGGCTATATTAAAGCTTTAGTAGACTTAGAGTCTATTTTAAATTTTATAAGTGTTAAGCTAATAAAGGAGATAGACTTAAAAGTAACTATTCTTAATAGATTATTAGTATCATGTGAAGAGAGGTAAGGTGTAGCGTCGAGACACTAGTCCAAAAAAGGTATAGGCTAAAAAAAGATTATTAGTATAAATAGTAAATAGTTTTAATATAATTATTTATAGTACTATAATTACCGAAATAAACCTAACTAATTTATATAATTAAAGTTAAATTTAGCTAATTCTATTTATAGTTACGGATTTTTTTTTTTTTTTAATATAAAATCTTTTTAGGCTTACTTTAGTTTAACTAAGAGAATCTAAAGATAAATATTACTACTTAAAGAGTCCTCTTTAGAGGTAACTCTAAAAAAAAAAATATTTTTATTAGAAAGATCGCTTTTAAAAGCGCGAAAGAGTTTAAGCGTACTATATATAATTTAACTACTTAGGTATACGTATATTTAGTAAGGTTAGTAAAAATTTTAGTCTAAAATAGACTAAATAGGTATAAAAAATACTCTATACCGTCTAAGTATTTTAATTTTTTAGATCTAGCTTTAGATAAGGACTTTAAGATTCCTATAGACTATAGATTAAATAATTTAAAAATTAATTTTAAGTCTAGTACTAATCCTTTATATTATTTTATATATAATCTTTTAGTTATTAAATTAGAGGTTCTTAAAAAGTATATAAAAGAATATTTTAAGTATAGGTAAATTTAGCGATTAAAATCCTTAGCTAAAGCCCCTATCCTTTTTATAAAAAAAAAAAAGTAGTTTTAGGCTCTATATAGACTATAGAGGCCTTAATAAAATTATAATTAAAAATTATAGTATTTTTCTACTAATTATAGAATTACTAGACTAGTTTATAAAAGTATAAATTTATACTAAACTTAATTTATAAAAAGCTTACTACTATATCTATATTATAGAAGGTAATAAGTAGAAGACCGTATTCTATATAAGTTCTAATAGCTTATATTATAAACGCTAGCTAAATTAGTTAATATAACCTATATAGTATACCTTAATAATATACTTATCTTTTTAGATACTAAAGAAGAATATAAGGGTTATATAAAAGAGGTATTACAGCGTTTACGCAAAGTAAAATTTTATTTAAATCTAAAAAAGTATTTTTAGTATACTATATCTATAAAATACTTTAGCTTTATTATTTTATTTAAGGGCCTCTTAATAAATCTAAATTTGGTTAAGGTAATTTAAAATTAGTCTAAACTTATTTATATACGCAATATTTGCGTCTTTATTAATTTTATAAACTACTATTATAAATTTATAAACTAATTTTTTTAGTTAGCCCTACTACTTACTAAATTAATTTAAAAGGCGCTAGATAGCGCTAAAGGCGGGCTAATTATAAAAAAAAAGAAAAGTATTTGTATAGATATAGGCGTCGCTAGTAAAAAAGCTTTTAAGAAATTTTAAAATATTTTTTTTAAAATACCGATACTATCGCACTTTAAGTATAAAAAATAAATTTAAATTAAAACTAATACCTTTAATAAGGCTATTAGCGCTATTATAAGCTAATTAGTTCTTAAAGAGGATAAATTATTTTAGTAGTAATTAGTTAACTTTTATTTAAAAAAGTTAGACGGCGCGTAATACTATTATAATATATATAATAAAAAACTCCTTACTATTATAGAAAGTATTAAGTACTAAAAATAATATTTATAAAGTATATGCTTTAGAATTTTTATAGATTATAATAATTTATAATAATTTATATAAATAAAAACTCTATTACTATAATAAATATAATTATATTTACTTTTCTCTAAGTACAATTTTAACGTATTTTATAAAATAAAATTAATAAATCTAGCTAATATCCTATCTTACTACCCTAATTATATACTAGGGTTTAAAATAGCTAAATATAAATATAATATAGCCTTTATAGCACCTATAAAAGAGCTATTATAGCTTTTTACTATAAAGGTTAATAGGGTTATAGTTTTTATAATAATAATTTATATATAAATAAACTATAAACGTAACTTAAAACTTATAAAAGAAATTTAAAACTTTAGGCTGCGTAATTTATCTAAAGAGGAGATAACTATTTTAGAGTACCTAATAGATCTAGAGAATAAAAAGTTAAACCTATTTAAAAATAGTAATAATAATTTATAACTAAATAGTTTAGAGGGCGCTAAATTAAAATTAATAGAGCTAATACAGCCCTATATACTTAAAGATAAAGTAAGGGTAATTATAAAATACTATAATAGTCCCTTTTTAGGGTATTTTAATATAAAGCGAACTCTTAAGCGCGTATAGTATAAATATATATAAATAGATATATTTAAAAATATTACTAACTATATTTATAATTATAAGCGCTATTAGTACGCTAATTTAAAAATATATAAACTATATAGTTTTCTCTATCTACTTTTAGTCTTTAATAGACTATAGTAATATATAACTATAGATTTTATTATAAACTTACCTCCTAGTTGTTTTACTAAAAATATTTATAATATAATTTTTATAATTATAAACTATTTTTCTAAAATAGTTTATTATATACTAGTAAAAATAAATTAGAATAGTATTAATTTAGTCTAGTCCTAGATCTATAAGATTATAAAATTTTATAAAAATTTAGAGATAGTACTATCTAATAAAGATCTACTTATATAAGTAAAGTATTAAAATACCTTTTACTACTATTTAAACTTAAGACGAATCTTAACTTCTGTCTTTTACCTATAAATAGATAGATAGATAAAATAATAAAATAAGACTTTTAAATAGTATTTTTGTATTTTTTATTATTTAGAGTAAAATAATTAGGCGTTATAAATCTTTTATACGGAATTTATTTATAATAATAGTTAATATTTTATTACTAAGTATATACCCTTTTAAGTCTACTACAGATATAGCCTAAAAAAGTTAAATTAGCCCTTATAGGCGCTAAGTAAGGGAAAAATTTTTAAATATTTTACTTAGCCTCTAAACTTATTAATATTTATAATAAAGCTAAACGAAAACTAAAGGTAGTATAAAAGTATTAAAAAATATTTTAAAATTAAAAACGTCTTCTACTAAATCTAAAAGTAGAGAGTAAGGTTTAGGTTTTAAATTATTATATATAATTTATAAGACTAAGTAAAAAAATTAACTAGAAATAGTTAAGTCTTAGTATAGTAGTTAAATATATAAATAGTCTACTTACTATATATAAAATTAAACTTGTAAGTTTAGAATAAGTTTATTTAGTTTTTTATTTTTTTTATTAGAATTATATAAACCCCGAGGTACACTACTATATAAGTAGAAACTAATAGTTAATATATTACGCTAATTTAGTAATAATATATATAATATAAAATATATTATAAATTATAAACGTAATAAGTCTGGTTAATAGAAATATCTTATTAAATAGTAAAACTATTTAGATAAAGAGAATACTTAGAAACTAAAAGCCTTAATTAGTATAAAAGCGCTAAAAAGGTTTTAAAAATAATTTAAAATTACTTTAAAAAGATTTAGGATAATTTTACTAAATTAAATAATATAAAAGCGGGATAGACCTCTTATAAAAAGTAATAATTTACTTAAAAATATACTAATATAATAAAATCGGGGCCGGCCTCCTAAAAAAAAAAATAGTTTAAAATAATTTTATATAGACTCTAAAGGAGTTAGAAGAGTTATTTTTTTTTAATAGTTATAAGTACTAAATTAGTCTAAAAAGACCCTTAGTATAAACTAATAGTTTAAAATAAACTACTTTAGGGCTATATTCCCTAATTAAAATAAAATTATTATTTTTTGTTTTTATAATTTTATATATATCTTCTATAGGGAGTTTAGTAATAAAAATAGCCTTATTAAAGATTAGGATAGTTTAATAGTATAATAAAAGAATTACGAAAAATATATAAATATATTATAATAAAATAAAAATTATAATTATTATAAATTAATACTATTTAGCCTAAATTATTATATTAAAAGCCTACCTATTATAGTAATAACTATAGGGATTTAAAAAACTATAAACTTATCTAATTACTTATTTAAAATTTACAAGAGTGTTACTTTCTATCATCTATTACTTAATTATAGTTAGTAGGAAAGATAGCTAATTAATAAATATAATTAGTAGAAGTACGTATTACGCTATTTATTATATAGTAATTAGTACTAAATTAAATATTATAGTATATAACTCTTTTATTTTTACTACTATTAATAGGAGTAGAACTTAGACTAGTAGAATTAAGAGTCTAAAAAGTAAAATAGTTACTATAGTAAAAAGAAGTTAAAAAAAAGAATATTATAGAAGTTTAGACCTAAACTTAAAATTAAATAATAGTATTAGTAGCCTAATAGTTTTATTTAATTTTTAAACTAATTAGAGCTACTTTATAAAAAGTACTAGATTTCTAAAGAGTACGTTAGTAACTAAATATATTAAAGAGTACTAAATTAGCCTAAATTACGCTATTATATTACTATAGGGAATACTTACGCCCTTTTTACTCTTTTTAGGACTTAATTAGGAGTTATTAAAATTATTTTTAGTCTTAGTACGCTTTTATTTCTTTTTAAGAGTTTAGTTTAAATAGCTATAATTATAAAAAAGGATACTAGACTTTATATACTTATTTACGAGATAAAGGGCACTATTATATATATAAAACTTATTAAAAAATTTAATATTACTACTATATAATAATTAGCGCTAAATTGCCCTAAATTTTTATAAACTATTTACTTATTTTTTTAAGTCTACTAAAATACGCTTATAGATAAACTTTGCTTTTTTATTAGCTTTTTTTTATTTTTTTAGATCTTTTTATACGCTCTAGTTATATTAAAGAATATAAGAGTAGTAGGCTTAACTATATATTAAAATTAGCCTTTCTAAGAAACTATAGGGTACTTAACGTAGTATAGGTTTATAATTTAATACTTATATTTTATAAAATTAATTTTATATTTTATACGGCGTTCATCGGATACCTTTTAACCTAAATAAAAATAATTATTTTTATTATTAGCTAAAGCCTTACTAATAGTAGTTTTAAGTTACTTTAGATACTAAAGCTTATTATATAGTAACTAATTAGTATAATTAGTACTATATAATACTAAATAGTATTAAACTAGTATTTACTATATAGTAAGCAGCGTTTTTATTAAAATAGTTAAGGTAGGTCTTTATTTAATAACCCTTATATATAAATAATTTCTATTTATCTATATTAGGATCTATTAAGTACTAATACTTACTATTTAAGATATTATATTTTACTATAATGCCGATATAACTAACGTAGAATAATTTTATTTTTTATTTATTTTTTTTAGTTAACTTAACGTAGAAGTTTTTAAAAGTATAATACTTAAAAGGTATTACGGCGTTATAAACTAAAATTTAATAAAATAATATAAAATATAATAAAAAAGAGCTAATTACGGCTTAGAGTAACTATATAGTATAATTAGTACTAAATTTTATTACTTTACGCCTTATATAAAATACTTATCTTTAAAAAAAAAAAGTTAAAATTAAAGTAGGGAGTAAGAGTAAAGGTCTCTAAAATTTAATTTTATAGCTAAAGGCGCTAAGACGCTAGTATAAGTAAAATAATATTATTAATTAGCTTATTATATAATTAACTATACCTAATAGGAATAGTAAAAAATAAATAGTACTAAATACTACTAAATAGTAACCCGTAAAAAAAGACTTTAAAAAAAGTATTTAGTTTTAATATTTAATACTATTATACTAAAATAGTCTAAAAGGTACTAAATAGATATACTTTAGTTATACGCTTTTATATTATTTACTTTTAGGCCGAAAGCAGTTCTAAAAAAAAAATAATATTATAATTTAGGTATTTCTACTCTAGATAGGAGCGTATTTATATAATAAAAAATATATAGTCTACGCTGCGGGGCTTTAGCTTAGTAGTAATTTATCTCTTTACTTTTATAAATAATATATACCTAATTTGTTTTACATATTATACTATATTGTTACTCTATCCTAATTTTTAATAATAGTAAAGGAAGCGAAGCTTTAGTAAAAAAAGCTTATTAAGGCGGTTAGGATTATTTAGGCGTAGGGATATATATATATATATATAAATAGAGTAGGTAGTAGTAGTAAAAAAAAGTATACTATAGCGCTATAAGGTAGTTATAGGAGTTTACTATTAAGAGAGGTAGTAATTATTATAAAAGAATTAAAAAATTCTGTAGAGAGTACTATATTATATTTTAATATTTTAATTACTATTAAAAAGGTTATAGGTTATTAGTACTAGTAGAAAAGTTATTATAATTACTACGTAAAAAACTTATTAAGAGTTAATTAATTACGTAATATCGTAGAAGTTTAAACAGTAAGCCTAGAGTCGTATAATATTATAGTAATAACTTTAGGGAATAGGAAAATAATAATATTATTAAAATAAACTAAATAAAAGTCATCTAAATACTTATATAATAACCTATTAATATATTATTAGAAGGTGCCTAAAGTATTATATAGCCTAAAAGGTATAATTATATATTTAAATAGACTAAATTGTATAAGAAATATAGTTTTATATTTATTATTTTTTATAATTTAGATCTTATTAAATACTATAATAATATTAAACTTAAAAAAAACACGCCTCTTATTTATACGGGTAAGCATCTTTTTTAATTTTAATAAAATATTATAAATTTTATTTATAATTTTATTAAGGCGGCGATAATTAATATATATATATAGATATCTTCTCTAGACTTTTTAATAACTAGTAGTATAGCAGTAAATAAAAAATTACTTTTATAAATATATTTTTTTACTATTTTAGTTAATATATAGGTTCTAATTATTTTAGCCTATTTACGCGACGCTCTAAAATAGCGTTATATAGTTAGTTAGCTATTTTTTTTAAATATATTTTATAGTTAACGCCCGGTTAATATAGGGATAGTTTAGTAGTCTTTTTAAAATTTATAAATTAGTTATATAATAAAATTATTTTAGTAACCTTTATTTAATTTTATTAATCGTAGGATATAGTTAATTAAGTTTTAATTAAAACTTATTGAAGTCAGCTTATATAGCTATAGTAGTAACCTATTTAGTTTTTATAAAAAGTATATAAGTATATTAGGCATTATTTATATTATTACTTATTTTAAAATATATTTAGTCTTTTAGTATTATCTAGACCATAAAGTCTAGACTATAATAAACTATCTTTATAGTAGCTTTAGCTAAAATTATTATTATATTAATACTATTTTTATATTTTAGTTTAATAATTTTAGTATAACTATTATTATACTAGTTATACGTTACTTTAATAGGTAAAGACTAGTATAGATAGTTATTATAGTAATAGTTTAATTTAAATACTATAATTTTTTTACTCTACTTATATAAAGAGTTATAAGCCTTAAGCTATAATTATCTAATTATTATATTATAGCTAATAATATCTATAATCTAGTACTAATTTTTACTAATATATTCTTTAATTACTATATATATTTTAGCTATAATATTACTATTAATAAGTTTTAAAATAATAGGGCTCTGCACTGTAACCGTCTAGAGCTTATAAATATATATAAAATTAGTACTAATAACCTATTTAGTATAGCTACTATTTAAGAGAATACGTATAGTAACTAACGTCCTATTAAGTATATTAACTTATACTTTTAGTTTTATCTAAACGCTATAAGGTAGCTTATTTAGTAAATTTTTATTATAATTAAATAAATACTCTGTTGTACCACATACTATAATAATAATAAGTTATTTTTAATAAATTATAAGCTATATAATAAATATTACTGAATAAGGTAAAAAATAATTATAAACTTAATTAGCTTACCGGCGCATATCGCTCTACTATATAATAATATTAAAAAGTATTAAAAATTTCTTTTTTATATATAAATAAAGGTTTCTAAAAGCAACTATTTTTAAAAAATATACTTTTTTTTAGCGCTTAACGTTATAGTTACTATTATAGGAGTTATTAGTATTAGCGTTTTAAGTATCTATTATTTAAAACTATTTAACTAGTACTAGGACTATAAAGCCCTTTTTATAAAAGTCTAGCTAATTTTAATTAAATATATAGCTAGGTCTTAAATAATAGATATATACTTTTTTAGCTTAGACTATATAAAATTCTTTTAATAAATAATAATTTAGATTAGAGGTAGGGTTATATCTATTATTAACATTAAATTTTTTATTAATAAGAGTACTAGTCTGTAAAAACTTTTTATTATTTTTATTATTTTTACTATTCTTCTTTTTAGGCTTTTTATAGGCGACGTTTTTAAGAATCTTATATTAATATAACTATTAAATAAATTATATTTAAATTTTATTATCTAGGGCTAAGCTTATTACGATAGCTTTTAAATATAAATTAAAATTAGTTATAGCCTTAAATTTTATTAAAGCGGGTTCTAAGTATACTCGCGTTACTTTATTTTTAAAATAATTTAACTATTTACTAAAAGGTTTATTATTACGTTATTATAACTTACTAAAGTTAAATTTTATAAATATAGTAAGTTACTATATTTATATATTAATTAAATAAAAAGTGTAACGGTAGTGGCTCGGGGCGACCCAAAAGGGGATTCGAAAAAAGAGGGGTATATTTATACCTTTATCTAGTAGGTTACTAATTAGTTAAATTAAATATCTTTTATAGATCATTATACAGGTTTCATATATTTTAGTATAGGTTATTTAATATTATAATAGTCTAGTTATAGATATAAATAAGTATATAATTTATATACGCTTAATAGAGGTACTTAATTTTAGATTACTTATTAAAAAAGAGTTTATATAACTACTAGAACTTTATTATTATATTTTTAATTTAATTATTTAAATTTTTATTAGTAGTGCTACTAAACTTATTAATATTCTTTAATTTATTATTTAAACAGTATTGTTTTTTAAAGATAGTAGTACTAACTACTAATACTAGTATACTAGCTTACTACTATTAATTTTTATAAAACGCAGAGTAAATTTTATTAAATAATATTAACTTTACGTTACTATAATAAAAAAATTATTAGAGCTACTAGTATTATTACTACTATTATTATTAAATAAATTTAAGAATACAAGATTTTATAGTGACTTATATAGTATTATTTTTTTATATTATCCTTTTTATACTTCTTATTCTTTTTAGATGATTTATTATTAGTTATAATACTATAGAAAGCTTTTTATAATATTTTTAAATATTTTAGTTTATTTTATAGTTTACGCGCTTCTTAAATTACTATAATAAAATATTACTTATATTTATTACTACCTTAAATTACCTTACTAAAAGTTTTATTAACGGCTAGTTAACGCCACTATTTAGTATTTAACTTTTTTTATAGAGTATACGCGTTATTTTTTACGCCGCTACGCTTTTAATTTAATATAAATAACTAATTAAAAGGTACTATTAAGATTTTATTCTTATTACTAAATTTATAGTTTTAGTTATACTATATTTATTTTAGTAGTATGTTATAGCTTTTATACTTTTACTTTTAACTATTTTATAAGTTTATTTATTTATTTAGCCGTATTTAGATTATCGCGTAATATACTATAGTAGTAAAAGTATTTTAAAATAATAGTAAACTAATCTTTTAGATATTTTATAATACTTATTTAAAAGTTATTAGTAGAATAGATAGTAGCGATAATATACTTATTTATAAATTATTTAATAGATAGGGTACGCGCTAAAATTAGGTATTTATACTTAAATTTTGTATTAGAATACTTTTTATTAGTTATAATAGCTATTCTAATAAATAATAAAACGTTAACTTTTATAATCTTAGCTTATTTAATAAATATTTTATAGTTAACTATAAAGCTATACCGTAATTATTAGTTTATTATAAATTAATTAGTAACAGTTATTACGTTAAAATCTTTATTATTATTATTACTAATATTTAGTAAAATAATATAGGAGATACTAAAACTACTTTTATAGTAATTATTTTTTAAAAGTCTTTTACTAGTATTTACTATTAGGTTCTTTTTAATTTTTTTAGTTAAAGGGCTGTTTATAAATTATTTACTAAGATTATAAAAAGTATTTAGTAATTTAGTAATTACACTTTTATAGGGCTTACTAACTTTAAATTTAAAAATAAATTTTTTTACTATACTAGGCGATTGGGATAGTAATAGTAAAAATAATTTATTTAACTAATTACGTAAAGTATTATTAGCTAGTATATACTAAATTAACTTTTAGATATTTTACTTTTTAATAGTACTATTACTAGCTAGTTTTTAGATAGTATTATTATTAGTTAATTTTTAGATAGTACTATTACTTGCCTATTTAAGTAGAGTTTTTACGTAAGGTTTTATTATTTTATTTATACTAATAGGTATTCTATATAGTATAGAAAATTAGTTTACTATCGCTATATAATTAGTAGAACGTAAATTTTTAAAATTTAGTACTTACGTAGTCTATTACGCAAAGTATTATTTTATAAGTATTTTATTTATAGGTATTAAGGGATACGTAGATTATATTATAAAAACTTAAAAGTAAATATTAAATATTAATATTTAATAAGTATCTACGTATAAGAAACTAACTAAATATACTAAATATTTTAGGGTAAAGTAAGAGTATATACTAAAACGCTAGCGTAGACTAGTGCGGGTGTATTTATCTTAGTACTTATACTTAAGCGAAGACACGTTTACCTATAATATATATATATATATTATTATATATTACTAGTTGCTTTTAACTTATAAGTTTTTATAGTAAAGTTTTAAAACATTAATTATTTATAACTTAAATATCTTATTAAGTAGAATAGTTATAAAAATTCTAACTATACTACTTTAAAGAAACAATTTAGTACTATTTTTTATATATCTCTTAGCGTTTAGGTAATTACCTAATTAGGTAATAAATTTAGGAAATATTATAAAAATATTTATAGTATATAGAACGTTCTATAATATTTTTAAAATATTTAATATTTTCTTAGGGAGGATATAATTTATATAAGCAAGAACTAAAAGTATACTATACCTTAACTTCTTATACGGAACGTATAGAATATATATAATATAAAATAAAATTAGTGAATACTTTATCCGTATATAAGAAATACTAAAAAAATTAAAAGTTTTAATAATATAATAAAATAGAAAATATAAATATAAATATAAATATAAATATAAATTATATAATATACTACCTATAGGGGTAAAACAAAACGTAATAAAAATAAATATAACTTTTATTTTATAAAAAGGGAGTTAAAAGAATAAGTAATAAATTACTATAATAGTTCCTATTAATAATATACTAAATTATAAAAATATATTTACTAAAATAATTAATAATAATAATTTCTTTATAAATATATTATAAAATATTATTAATATTCTTATAATAGTATATCTAATTTACCCCTAAGCGCGCTATAGTATACTATAATTAGTAGAGGGCGAATTAAAGTCCGTTTTGAAGCAGTTAGATAAAAGGAAATAGGACACTAGTGGAGAATGGACCACCCCGCACGTCTGCAGAAACGGCGGGCGTTTCGTTAAGGGAAGCTATCTGCAGCCTTTGGTGATGCTGGAGCCAATGTGCGCAGCCAGTACAGCTGTACTGGCGTGCACCGTTCCCACGGATAATATCTTGCAAGCATGTTTCCTTATACTGATGTCCGCAAGGCTCGATATTCGTCATGTCAGTAGAGTTGTGCTTCTCAAGACAGATGTTGCATTGGATATATAATGCAGCAATATGCTCAAAAACATGATTGAGCTCAGGCTGCGTCTCCGGGTCCGGGTCCGGATGTTGATTCTGCTCGGGAACCTGTTCACCTGGTTGCAACTCAGGTCCAGGCTTCATTACGGGCTGCAGCACCTGAGGCTCAGGTACATGTTCTGACAACATTGGCTCTACTTCCGCGGCAGTGGGTGAAGCAATGTCATCCACCCGTTCGCGGAATGACTTTCCAACAGCGAAATCAGCTGTCTCAATGACATGGGCTGGCTCTGCAACTGCTAAGCCCTCCAGCCACTGGGTCATCCGCACGGCCCATTCAGCGACCTCACGAACGTCACCCTCCAAGTCCTCGTGCTCAGAACCATCGTTTCCAGGATTGACTGCCCCAGTATAATGATGTTCGCAATAGCGCATACCCGATCCCCCGTCGACCGTTGTATGCAATTCTGAGCACTGTACATCCCCCGATATAGTCGTAATAACGGCTTGGCAGCGGTTTTGAGAGTATTGGGAAGCAGGATCATGCTTGTCACATAGCTGCCTACCTGTCGCTTGGTCAATCATCGTGTAAATTTCGGAACACCGCATCCCGCTACCCTTGAACTCAAAGTGCGCCTGACAGCGGGACTTGGAGTAGCGGTCGTGGTAGGAACAGTAATAGGTGTCCTCCTCCTCTTGGTACATGTGACCTTGCCGGGGGCATTCGTATTGGGGGTTGTACGGCATCTTGAATGCGCAGTGGTTGCGCCGGGAGCCAGCCAGGGCGGGTATCATTTGCTTGTGGTTGGTCACTTGAATCTGCAAGAAGAAGGGAATGCGCTGTAAGGATATAAAAATGTTTGAAACTATGGATGGAGAATATAAAGTATGTACAAAGAAATGGTTGTGTATGTACAATGCAATGCGGACTCGTTCTCTGTTTCCTAGGAGCAGCTTGCCACGCACACAATGAAACAGAGAAAACAAGTTGGATTCTTGGCGTATATCGATGCGGTTCTTTTATTTCTGCAGCGTAAGTAGCCCAGGGCGGTACGGTAGCGTATTGTAGTCGCCACCTGAACTCGGCGACCGACCCTGATACAACAACTGCAGGTTGCACGGATCGACAGTGAACGTCTGGTCATTGGTGCTCCTGATAAGCTCTCCGTGGCTGATATCGTTGGTCCAAGTCGCGCCACTGTTCGCCTTGCCCGCAAAAGGCTTGCTCTCGCTAGCAGCATTGGGGGTCCATGATCCACTTAGCGATGTTGCAGTGAAGGACCTGAAGTATCGTCCATTTGCTCCGATAGCTTCGACGATCATGAGGTACTTGTTGAGTCCGGCCAGGCTGTAAACCTGCACGGCCTCGAAGAGGTTATTGGTGGAATCGCTCATGACGACCGTGGAAGAGGAGCCGAAGCTGCCGGGGAAATTGCCAAGAGGCATGCTGGAGCGGTAGATCTTGCCGTTGTCGCCAGCGAAGAAAAGGTACATGTTTGTGCTGTCAGCGATGAGCGTCTGATCGATCGGCCCAGTGCTGCTGCCGGAGATCGATCCCGAGAAGAGCGGCTTGGCTGCGGACCATCCATTCGGGTTCGTCGGATCAGAAGAAGTCTTGTATGAAAAGGCAGTAGCACCCCATTGGTACGCTAGCACCCAGATGCTCTTGGGAGCGAAGTAGAAGAGAGTGGGGGCGACGGCGGCTTGGTTCATCGCAGTTTGGCTAACAGAGCCCATTTCGGACCAGTTTGAGAAGGTTCCGAAGGCCATAGAGCCCCAGTTGGACCCGTAGGTTGTCCCATACACGAGGTGCTTGCCATTGTAGGGGACGTGGGTGAAATCCTTGAGTGATTTCCATCTTCACAACAGAATTCCAATCAGCAAATGCTACACGTTGGGTGGTAATTTCGAATAACGCACCCATTTTTAGGCTGAGCAAGTGCTCCCGTTGATGTCCATCTGTACGATGAAGGGAGTTCGCAAGCTCGTTCAGCGAGCGGAGCGGCGTTCGTAGGAGTCGCAAGCGCCAACGATAGAGCGGCGAGCAGCGCTGATTTGTAGTTGACCATTGTGAATTTCGGCCGTCTCAGAGGACTATGTTAAAGTTGCAGGAATTTAAAGGTATTGGAGCGTGAGGAAAGCATCTTTGCGAAATCGACGAGACCTTATATGCCTGTATTAACGCCCCACTCTTAGATGCAACAATCGTCATATTATCCAGGCGGAACAAATTGTTCAAACAAGCATTCCGTCCTGCAATACACGAAGGCAATACTGGGTATAGTGGAGATGATTTCAAAATCATGATTGGCGGAATACATTCGGAGCCACCGGTATATTTGCAAGATATATTTCCCAGACGGAACAAATAGTTAAAGCGCAGCATTCGTCCTCCAATACACGAAGGCGATACCGGGCATAGTGCCCATTGTTTTCAAACGTGCACGGACGCCTTTTATTGGCGGAATCCCTTGTAGCCCACCGGCACCGGCTAAGTCGGTTATACTTAGATTACCGCACGGCCTGTTCAGGCCAGGAACTCCATGTTCTTCCAGGAGCATGCGTAAGGTCTATTTTGACGCCCATAGGATGCATAAGGTCATATTTCTGTTCCCAAATAGTACACATGTAGGCATCACGCTAAGCTTTCAAGCTTCAGCGCGAAGAGTTCACCGCTCCACCCCGCATCTTCGCCTCCGACTTGGTGCACAGGCGCTTCAATCGCCATGGGACCCCATTCAAAGCGCGCCCCGTTGATGCCCATTTTTGTCAAGAACTCTTCTTCTACTCCGTTATTCACCTTCGCAAATGTTTGATTTCCGCGGCTGATGATACTCAGGTCAAGCCGCTGATTTAAAGGCAATGATGTGTTGAGTCGATAGTAGTTACCTCCCTGGAACAACGTAATGGTTGGTGTTAGCATCAGTCTGGAGTCGCGACCCGCGACGAGTGTTGCATTGGTGCAATTGTCGAGAGAGGACAGAAGCAGAGAAATGGTGAGGGTGTAGTTCCTTCCCTTGGACGATAGAGGCGTAGTAAGCACACATGCATCAATAAGAAGAAAGCCACTCTTGGTTCTCGAACAGTCACTGACACCGTCGTATCCATTACCAGATGCGTCCTTTACGATTGTATTGGAAGCGTAACCTGCCCCAAGTGTGTAGTCCAGTATCGTTGATGTTATTGAAGGTATCGTTCGTTGGAGATTTTGGCCTGGGATGAAAGGCCGCAAGACTTCCAGGAGGGAATCAAATTCGGCCGCAGTCAAATTGCCTCCCCATTGCTTATCGGCTAGGGCGGGTATACCTCGTTGCCATGCGTAAAAGGTTTCTGAGTAAACCGTCGCATTCGGGCCGTAGTCGTTCCAGAGCGGTGCAACTTCCCCTAACACAAGAGACTCGTTTCGGGATGGATTGTTTGAGCTGTTGCGGATGTCGAACACATACCTAAACTCCCTGTAAGTGGCCATATCCCCATTGGCATGCCGTTCTACTTACGGATACCAAAGACCTCCTCCAGTGTTCGGATTGCCGGTGAAAGTCGCGGCAACATTCATTTGAGGCGGATAGCTACCGGACCATTTATTGACCACATAGAAAGTATCGTCGGAGTTCAGAACGGTGTAGTTGTTCCGAATGTAATCGTACAATGGGTTGTCCTCGAAGAACTCCCAATGTTGTACCGATACGTTCTTATGTATGTTGATATATTCGGGATCGGCGTATTTCGGGGGAAAGGTACCCCAAATCCGGATGGACTTGTTCGCCTCAGTGCGAATATGATCAGCCATCGCATTAACAAAGACGTTGTAGTCGTTGACCGCCGCTGTGTACTCATCAGCACCGATATGGACGGTTTTCGAATGGAACCAAGGCAAGAATGTGCTCCAAACGGTCTTCATAGTGGGGATAGTCTCTGGGTGGGTGATATTAAGAAGACTGAGATCATCTTCTAGGCCCAGCTCTGGCTTCCACTGTACAAAGACCAAAGCGTGGCCGGGGGCTTCAATTTCTGGAAGGATAGTCACGCCTCGAGCTGCGCACGCTGATTGGACTTCATCAAACTGTTCCCGGGTGTAAGACTCATTCTTGTGCTTGTTTAGCCTGGCAACCGCTTCATCATCTGCCCACAATCGGAAACGAGCATAGAGATCGAGTGATCTCTCTCGACTGTAGATATCCACGTTGTTGTATAGATTGTCGCTCAGATGGACCTGAAAGGTGTTTTGCTTGAAGAAGGACATGTATGCGCACATCTCAATCAGGAAGTCTGGCGGGTAGTAGTGCCGGGCAGCGTCAAGCATCATGCCTCGCGTTCCCCATCCTGGAGTATCTTTTGCGTAACCATACGGAATAGAACCATTCCCTAGGAGGGCCTGTACATACGGTTAGTGATACGCCAGGCGTTGCGGCTATAGGGCCGCCTCACTTGTTGGAGAACAGTTCGTGTTCCCCACCAGACTCCCAAGGAACTGGCACCAGTGATTCGAATACCCGAGCTTGAAACGGACAGTGAATATCCCTCGGCAGATTTGCGTCCTGCAACATCGAGATAGTCGCTAGGGTCGCCTAGGGTCAAAAAAATAGAGCCATTGATCGCACGGGCTCCCTTAAAACAGCTAACGTCCACATGAAGACTTTCGAGGTCTTGCGCGAAGGTTTGAGCGAACTCTTGCAAAGAAGGAGGTATCAGGGTTTCTCCGTGGATGTTGACCGACTCAGCGTACTGGTTATCCACAATAATGCTGTTGATCCCACTCAACCGCAGTTGCCCATCTGCCGCTTCGAATGGAACTGTTGGGATCCCACGAGCGTGGACTACGCATGTCAGCACTGAGTGTACCAATCTTCCAGCAATGTGAGTTACTGGTTAAACCATACCATAGACCGCAGCAAACAGAAATGAGCTGCCGAGGCGGGTAAAGCCGTGCATCTTGAAAGGCATTTAAAAGACACGGGGCTTCACGGCTTCCATATACATCTTTTGCATTCAGAAGTAAGGAGTGCAGCTCCAAGCAATGCTATCTTGATATCGTCATGCGCAGTTACTAGTTGATGTAACCTTGCAACCTAGCCTCCAGGGTTGCTGGAAGCGGGGCCGTCGAGGTGACGCCTGCACGAGCAATATTCGGCATAATGATGTTCCCATAATTCTGCAAGGCAAAAATGCTGGCAAATTGTACGACTGTGATGATGGACCAACGTTGGTGTCAGCTCGGAGTGCGAAAAACGAGCGGCAGGTTGAGGCTCTAAGCAATGAATAATGCTATGAAGCGTTCATCCGTATATCAGTCGAGTTGATAACCACCAAATCCACCTTTCTCTTAGCCGCCCGCTCGTCTGTCGCCCATCTTTACCCAAGTTTTGATTCGCGGCCGTAAAAGCTGTTACGGCACCCAGGATCCACGACGCATCTAGGGCCGTTGCTCTAGTCCACATTTGGTTAGATACATTCCTTTCCCCTCATCTTACGTCGCATCCGAGGTACTCTGCATCCTTTCCTCATCCATCCACACTGATCCTCCAGTACCTTGCCGTTTGTCTTCCTACAATGGAATCGCTTCCGAATGAGCTATTAAACCATGTCGTTACTCATGTCGCGCGCTCAAACAACGGCGAGAACATCCAGGATGCGACCAGCCTAGCCAACTGCTGCCGGGTGTCACGACGCTTCTATGCCGCTGCCCAACCCCTGCTTTACAGTTCTATCCGTCTTGAGCTCATGACCGATGAGCCAAGCCTTTTATTGCGTACTTTGCGATCGAACGCCCAACTTGCTCGAGCTTTAAAGACGCTTTTCATCCAGTGTGGAGCTCGATGCTCGACTCCGATGCAACGCATAAATCTGCTTCGCGATTTTCTAACAGAAGCGCTCCCGCTGTTCACAAATCTTACAGCAATTCGGAGCGATCATCGCATCACTACTGTTAAGCTTGTGGAAACGACCCTGTACCATGACAGCGGTTACACCATGGGCATCCCGAGAAATTTGGAAAATGTTAGAACCCTCGAACTTTTCGCCGCCGACTATATCTACAAGTACAACTATATTCTTCGTCTACCACATCTCGAGCGAGTGGTTCTTCACTCGATGAAAATTATAGACCTTGACGGTGATGATAGAGCTTATCCCAGCGATTGGGGTTGGGTGTCGCGTTCTATCAAAGAGCTAGAAATACACCAAGGCTTCAGAACCTGGAACTCCGCACCGTACACGCTGCGGTCGAACTCCCTACAAGCATTGGCGAAATGTGTGCCTTACCTGTCGTACCTACGGCTCTTCCACCATGAGTGCACCCTCTACCCCAGACAGTCTCGTCACCTCCTCGGGTTCTTCACACATCAGTTGCGTAGTTCTTTGCGCAGATTGACTATTGAAGATGGTCGCATCGATGCGCGCCATCCTGAGCTTGGCTACAACTACATCACGGATGATGGTTCAGACGTCCTGGGCGAAATCGGGGCCTCGAACATCGAGAGTCTCTCTATCGATCTGCATACACTCTGCGCCGCTGTGCACCACATGAGTATTGTCGAGGCAATCGATACTGCAAGTCTACCGCCAACCCTCCGTCATCTCCATCTCCGTCACGTTGAGATTAACGGCAACACCGGTGCACTCCTCAACTGGGATCCCCAAACAGTCGCCCACGAGCTCATTCGCAAATGCCCAGCACTTGCGAAAGTCGATCTTGAAATTCGCTTACTCCGAAATCCCGATCACTCTGTTATAGAGAAGTACAGGGAATCGTTCGCTTCTAAAGGAATTGCTTTCAGCATTATGGTTCACGAATGTCCAGCACAACGACGGTCCTCAATTCTATACGCCCCATCGACCTAATGCAATTTGGTGCGGACTTTTTCTGGCGCAAGTTTGTGCTAATATACATCTTCAACGAATCGAACTTCGTTAACCTTTCGTCCACAAGGAATCCAACACTTGACTAGACTTGGCATTAATAATATCCTCGTTTTCAGTAAATTTTTAATAGAGTATTAAAATTATATATAGTACGTTATTTACTAATTATAAAATACTAAACTCTATTTAAATATTACAGGGGGATAACTAGGCTGGTTAAATAGGTTGCCCCACTTTTTTTTTAACTTTTAATAACTTTAGTAATCCGGTCTCAACAGAGACCTAGAGGTTTTAAAATTATAATAAAATAATTAATATAGAATATTTTACTTTATTTAGTTATATACTAAGCTATTTATTTTTATTATTTTAGATTTACTAGCTATTATTATCGCGTTAAAAGTATTTAGTCTAAAAAGGCTCTAAGGCTTTTTATATCCTTTACCTACTTTATACCTATACTAGTATACTTTATTATCTCTTTAATAAAACTTAGATAGTTTTTTATATTTATTTTTATATTTAGTAAACGCTTTTATATATTTAAAATAAAGGTATATATATATTCCTCCTTTTTTAAAACCCCTTATAGTCGTCCCGAGCTACTATAGCTACACTATTTGTTCGATTAGTATATAAATATTATATATTTAAAATAACGTTCTTATTATACTACTAGTTCTCTTTTAATTTACTTATACTTATTATATATTATTATTACCTCTATAAAGTAACTTACTATATACTTTTAGTAATTAGTATATATCTATAAGTAATAGACTAATTAACTTCTTTTTTTATAATATAGGTAGATTATAATATAATAGTTATCTTATTTATAATTTTAGGCCTTTAAAGACCTTATCTATTATATAGTAGTTATTTTTATTTATTAGTTATTATATACTTATAATACCTTAATACTATATATAGTACTAAATATTATTAATAATTATTACGCCTAGCGTAAGTCGCGATAGTTTAATTATAATATTAGTTTATTTTATAGATATTATATACTTTATAGTATCCTTTATAGTACTTAGTATAAATCTATATTATACTTTACAGCGTCTAGCGTGGGCCTATATATATATTTTATTTATTTTATAGTATTAGGAGTGCGCCCTTTAAATAAGCGATTATAAGAGTACTATATTATAGTTTAAAAAGTAATATGTACGCCTAGACAACGATCTAGAAGTATAAACGTAGTAAGAAAACTTTATTAAGTACTAAACCGTGTACGTAATAATTAAAAGCTAAAATAAAAGTTAACTAAGGATATTGTCTATTTAAACAGCTACTTAATTAAATAATAAGTATACTAGTAGGCTCTATATTATAGTTAGTAGAGTAATACTTTAGATAGCGCAATTTATATTATAAATATACTATTTTTTTTCTTTTTTATAAATACCTATTTAGTATTAATTATAATAGTAAATACGTAAGTATAAGTTAATATAAAATAATAAATTACTAAACTATAAAACTATTAAGTACTATTAGGTAGTTATTACGTACCTGTCTTAGCGCTATTTTTTTAATTAAACTTAGTATAGTATTTTTAAAAGCTAGTTATTAGATTATATAATATATATAGCACTTTTCTTTTTAATTAGGTAGTTACTAATAGCAACTTTATTATATATATAAAAAAATTAAAAATTTTAGTAATACTAGGCCTAATTAGGTAGTTTTTAGCTAATTTAGCTTAGTTACTCTAAAATTTTAATTTAATTAAAGAATTACCTAATTGGGACTAGTATTACTAAATTTATTAAGCAACCTATTTTTATAACCCTAACCTAATTCTATAGTAGAGTTACTCGGATAAAAACCTTAATAACTTTAGTAATACTAGTCCTAATTAGGTAATTTTTTAACTAGATTAAAATTTTAGAGTAACTAAGCTATATAAGCTAAAAATTACCTAATTAGGCCTAGTATTACTAAAGTTATTTAAGTATTAAAAAAACGCTTAGTATTTTAGATTTACCAGCCTAGGGATAACTAAAAAAAAAAAAATTAAATAAGATACCTATTATAAAACTTTATATAAAATTAAATTATACGCCTAAAAATACGTTAATAATATCGTTTTAAAGAGAAAATTATAAAATTTGTTATAAGAATTTTATTTACTACGTATTAAGTATATATAATAAATTAAAATTATGTAAATATAAAAATGTTTTAAGTTCTTTTTTAGGCCCCTATAACTTTTTAGTTACTAAATATATTTAACTAAAATTTTAATTAAACCTTTTTAGGACTAGTATAGATTACGTAATCTAAATTTTAATAAGAATTTATTATATAATAATAAATTTATATAATTAGTAAAAATTTATATATTACTTATATAATTACTAAATACGTCTTTTTGGATATATTAAGTATAAAGGTATATATATACTACTTCTTTTTTAAAACCCCTTTTAGTTGCCCTAAGCCACTATAGCTATACTATATATTTAATTAATATATTAATATATATATTACTAAATACATACTTTATTATTAATATTTTAGTATATAATAATTTTTTTTTAGTTTATAAATCTATACCTCTAATTCCTCAAAATAGTATTAAATTTAATAAAATTTAAGTTTAAAATTAATTTTCTTTTAAAACTAAATACCTCTATTCTAATAATTATTTTTTATTTTAAAATATAGTTTTAATAGTATTTATTATACTATATATATATAGAGTAGTTAACCTAAATAAATTTACTAGTAATACAGAGTGTATAGATTATATAACTATAATTATATAATTATACGATCTATACTAGCGCGTAAAACCCCTATTTAGCTATTATATAAATAGTAAAAAGGAAAAAGAATTATTAATTAAGATATAACTATTATTATTTATTATTTTATATTATTTTTTATTTTTTATAATATTACAGACGATTATTACTCCGTATATATAAAATATAGTTATCCTAATACTAATTAGTAGTTAATTAATAAATTTATTTAACTACTTTATTACTAGTAGTTAATTACATTTCTTTACCTATTATATAAGTAGATTAATTAATTAATTTAACTACTTATTACTAGTAATTAATTAGATTTCTTTATCTACTATAAATTAGTAAAAGTATATAGAGAGGTTAAAGTGTTATTAAATTTATACTACGTAAAAATACTTTTATATATTATATAACTTTTCCCCGTATCTGTAGATAGAAGAAAGTATATTAAATTATATATTTTATTAAACCCTTATCTATATAAAAAATAAAAATAACTCTTCTTAAAACTAAATTATTTTATATAAACACGCTAGCACCGTAAGCTAAAATTATATAATTAATTATATATTATATAAACTAAATAATATAATAGTACTAAAAGAAACTTTATTTATAAAAAAAAGTAAAGAGCGTATAATAAAGACAGATCTAGATTTATTATAAAAAAAATATACTAATATCTCTATATAAGTACTTAAAGACTAAACTAAGTTATAATACTAAATAAAAGATCTAAATATATAAAATAACTTATTTACTAAATAACTTAATACGTACGGCGATAGATAGTAAAAAAAAATAATTATATAAATTACTTTTTAGTATATTTTTTTTCTCTTTTATATATTATATTCTTTTACTTTATCGCACAAATATTAAAAAAAAATTTTTTTTAAAATATTATACCAGCCGGTACTTATTTATTTAGTTATTATTATTTTTTTTTATTAAACTATCCCTTCTATTAGTAAGTTAGTTATATTACTATTAGAAGTTTAGCTCTAGTAACTATTTAATAGTTACTTTTAAGGTTATAAAAATATAACTAACTACGCCGCCTACCGGTTAACTCGTAATATTTTAAGCGCTTATTTATTACCTATTACTTTTTATATCTTATAAGCTCTTATATTCCTAAATATACTAACCCTATACAGCTACCTTTTTAGTTACTTTTTACCCTAAGCGCTCCGCGCTTAGCGCTTAAAATAAGTACTTAAAATAACTTTATTACTTTTAACTCCGACTTCGCCTTTATCTTCGCCTTTACTTATATAATAATCTTTATAACTTTCTAGATCTTAGTAATACTTTCTTTATTAGTTATTATTTATAGTATCTTATCCTTAATCTACCTATTATTTTAATACTAATTAATAGTATCGCGAAGGCCCTATTTAACTAAATCTATTTATACTTATACTTATATATTTCTAGTTTCCCTATTTTCTAAATTTTATTCTACTATCCTTTAGAATTATAATAGTTTAAACGCTTTTAGAACTTCTATATAAATAATATCTATATTATAGTATACCTTAACAATAGTAATAATTTAGTAAATAACTAGATTATACTTTTATAACTTAGCATTTAACCGCTAAGTAATTTTCTACTAAATATTAGTCCTAATTCCTTCTACGGTTATTATAACGTTAACTTATATATAAGATAGATTTTTATATAGAATACCTAAAACTGCGTAAGCTTTAATAAATCTAGATCTAGCCTACTATATACAACGTACTATAGTATATATTAGCTACTAATTATTACTGTAATAATAAGGTAACTTATAATAGTAAGGACTGTTATAAAAGAGGTATTATATAAGGTAGCCGTAACCTATTTTATAATAGCATACTTCTAATATAGTATTTTTACTAAACTTCGTCTCTTCCTTTATTAAAACTTTTTTAGTAGGAGCATATATACTACTACTAGCTATAGTATAGTTAGTAGCTTATTAGCCTTAGCGTAGCGTTTTTATTATCTTTTCTCTTTTTATACGCCTTTTTGTAATCGTATATATAGTAAAAGTATATATATTTTTATACTATTACTTTACTTTTAGACTAGCCTATATCCTTTTTAACTTACTTTTAATAATTATTATACCTAAAAAAAATAAAAAAAAATAAAAAAAAATAAAAAAAAATCTCTTACTTTTTTTATATATCCCTAATCCCCCTCTATATTAATAAAGGAAAAATAAAAGAAAAGATAAAAAAAATTTAAATATAATATTTATACTAGGTTTTACGTAACTACTATATATAAAAACTATATATATTATTTTAGTATTTTATTAACGTATAATACTCTATAAAGGGTAAGAGTCTAGTATTATTATTATATTTTTATATATATAGCTGCGCTTTTAAAACTCTACGTAACTAAACTAGAAGCGTATAAAAATAGTTTTTATAATAAATAATTTTTACATTAAAGAGGGTTAAGTTAGTATTATTAAATAAGATAATATTTATATTATATAAAAATAACTAGCATACCGCGCACTTATTATTTTATAAAATATTATTATATAGAAAGAATTATACAGAGATATATATATATATTAATATATAAAGCTAATAAAAATACTTTATTAATAGCTGTTTTAGTAAAAATAGTAACCTAAATTTATTTACTAAATATAAAAGCCTATATAAAAGTAAAATTAAATATAATTATAATTTATTATAATTACTATAGCTACTACTATTTGTATAAAACTAAAACTATTTTAGAAGTTCTATTAGAGGTTAACTCTATATAAAAAAAATAGCTAGAAAGTTAAAAAAAAAAATAATATCTAAAACTACGTACGGAGATAATAATAGATAAAATTAAAAAAAAAAAGATATTATAAAAAGAAAAAAACTTTTTTTTATATACTACTATTCTATATATCTTTAGACCGACGCTCCTTAACTATTATATAATAACTTATTACTTTTATTTACTATAATTTTACTCTTTACTTTTACGTAACGTATTAAGTTATTAACTTTTTACTTTAGTTTACTATAATTTTAATTAATAAGTAGTAGTATATTATACTATTTTACTTTTTATTATTATATAACGCGTAAATAACAGACTATAATTTAGTTATATGAAAATATATTAAGATAGAAAGATACTCGTATAGTAAGTAAAAAGAGATATAGAAAAATAGAGTATTTATATAGTATTACTATAAAAAGAAAAGTTACTAGTATATATAAAGTAGTTAATCTAAATAGATTTACTAGTAATATAGAGCGTATAAATTATATAGCTATAGTTATATAATTATATAATCTATATTAGCGTATAGAACCCCTATCTAACTATTATATAAATAGTAAAAAGGGAGAAGAATTATTAATTAAAATATAGCTATTATTATTTATTATTTTATACTATTTTCTATTTTTTATAATATTATAGACGACTACTACTCTGTATAAGCGGAGTATAGTTATCCTAATACTATATAATATATTAATAATAAAGAATATAATAATAAAGATTATAATAATAAAGATTATAATAATAAAGATTATAATAATAAAGATTATAATAATAAAGATTATAATAATAATAATTATAATAATAATTATAATAATAATGATAATAATAATAATAATAATAATAATAAAAATAATAATAATAATAATAATAATAATAATAATAATAATAATAATAATAATAATAATAATAATAATAATAATAATAATAATAATAATAATAATAATAA